>JAEIIH010009423.1:0-13944 GCA_018904745.1 Drosophila orosa
AGTCAGTCGGAGAGCTGTGGCTCCTCCTTGGTATACAAAATATACAGTATATATGCTCTATATATATATATATCCTGGCTCGTGTATAAAAGTACATTTATATTCTATTGCAAGTACAAAAAACGCTATGGATAATGGGTAATCATTGTGTTCGCTACTCGAGTGGCATCCTAATCATCACACACACACATAGTATCCTTTTCTGTCATGTGTATTCTTGTTTGAGTTAGTAGAGGGGCTTTTGGGCTCAGGGATTGGCAGAGCAGCAAGTCTTTTCGTTATACATTTTGGAATATATATATATAGAATATATAGTATTCTTGGAATTCGTATCAGTTTTAGTGGCTTTTCCTGTTTGATTCTTGGCTTTAGTGTTTGATTTTTTACTGATTTACCTATGATTACAATTAAACATCATCGAAAACAATTGTCTTGGCGCACAGTCTATGTTGGAATGGGAATGGGAATGGGAACGGGGGGTTGGGTGGTTCAGGGATCGAGCTATGTTCAAGACTAGAAGAGTTGTGGTGGTTGGTGGTGGTGGAAAATGAAGGTGAAGTTGAAAGAGAAGGCAACAGGCAGACACAAACACACACTTTCTCGCTCTTTCTCAAGCAAGAGAGAGAAAAGTACATATAAAAACACGCAAACATTCGCACAACATTATTAAAAATATATATATATCATATCATATAATGTATACATATGGCCACGAATCGAAACTGGGAAAGAGAAATCGGGGGTGGGGGGAAAAACTAAGCGTAAGTTGGGCTAAACTAGATTTTCGACTAACTACTTAAATAGCACAAAAAAATACATAAAAAAATCAAAGAGAAAACACAATAATAAATGTTAAGTGTAATGTGTAAATTAATGTAAAATATTAAAACAAAAACAAAGATTTGCTTATGATTGTTAGTTTGGCAATTATTGAGCAAATGCAGTTAATGGGAGGAGGATTAGGATAAGGAGGAGTTAGGATTAGGATTAGGTGTGTGCTTTGGGTGTTTTGGTGTGTGCTTGCTTGCTTTCGAGTCTTGATGTCGTCGACGTCGTCTGCCGCCTTTGTCATGTCTAGGATTGCTTGTGTTCTTTTTATCATTTCTTTATCTTTTCCTCCTACGCTCTCCTTCTACGCTAAATTGTGAACTGATCTCTCTGTGTGCCAGCTCGGCGCTACTCCTGCCACTCGTTCTCGTCCACGCCCTCCATGTCGTCCTGCTCCAGTTTGGTGGTGAACTCCATGCGCGCGCTCACAGACTTTTGAATCTATATAGAGATAACAATTCAATTAAAATTCAATTTCAATGAAAGCCATTGCCAAAACTCACCTCCTGTTGCTTGTTGGTCTCGTACTCGGACTTTTGGCCCACAAACTGCTGCTGATCCGGCTTCCTGGCAGCCACGGGGACTTGCTGTATGGAGGAGACTGCAACAGAAACTCAAAATTAGACACAAAAAGCTAAAATAAATGCATTAACTTACGTGTCTCCATGCCCTCTGGCTTGAGGCTGATCTTGGGCGCTGCCTTGTCATTGCTGGCAAACCAATCATCGGCGCTTAGAGTGGCGCTCCAGGTGATGCGCGTGGGTGGGAATAGATCATCTTGGAAGAGCTCGCTCTAAGGGTACAAAGTAAATAAATACAAGTTGGCAAGAATATAAAATAGAGACTCACCTTAATGCGCGGCACTGTGAAGCTGAGGGGCTCAATGGTGGTGTTGGTGAGGCGATAGGCCTTGGAGAACTCCACGCTGGCCACATCGCAGTGGTTCTTGGTTAGAAAACTGAGGCCCTGGTGCAGTGAGGTGCAGCGATGATGCGACAGCGGGCATATATATGGCTCCTCGTCGGTGATCTCGTAGCAATAAATGGTGGAGTCACCCTTGCCAGTGACAAACAAGGTAGAGCTGTCCTCGTCGTAGAAGGGTATTAGAATCGAGGGCGATACATCCAGGCTGGCGGTGTTCAAGGGAGCGGCCAGCTTCTGGGCATTGTAAACGCTTATCTGACGCTCCGAAACTCTGCGAAAAATAACCGAAAACAAACCTCTAACATGATCCTTCATTTGTTAACTCATCATTACTTACTTATCAAACCCTGTGCAGACAATGTACTGGCCATTCAGGGCCCAGGTGATGCGTGCACCGCGTGAGCCCACCGGCCCGTTGCCCTCACGTATGGGCGTCTCTGATTTACGTGGATTGTACACCCTTATCTTGCCATCCTTGCAAACGCTGGCACCCAGTCGGCCGCAGGGACTCCAGGCAAAGTCAAAGATCTGATCGGTGTGGCCGGACAATGAGCACTTCTCGCTGAGGGTGCCCAAGTCCCACAGCTTGATGGTCATATCATAGCTGGCCGTTAGCAGGACATCGGCGGCCAGCGGATGGAAGCGTATAAAGTAGATCTTGTCCATGTGAGCCGTTAGCTCACCAGCTGGCGTATTAGTTGGCTCCATCAAGCCCCCGGCACTGATATGCCACAACTTGACAATGCCATCGTCACAGGCGACGGCCAAGCGATGGGCATCAAAGGGATCCCACTGAAAGTCCATTATGTTGCTGCCATTCACCAGGGAGGGTATAACACCATCCATCAGCCTGCCCGGGCGACTCAATTCAAAGATGGCTATCTTACCGCCGGGCCCTGACAGAGGCACGGCCACACGCTCTTGATTGGCATGAAAGCCATTGCATTCGCCCGGTATTTGGCGACTTAAATTACGCAAATTCTCAATGTGCGTCGACTTGTGGCCGGGTGTGCCCTTCAAGTGACGGAATTTGGACACTTTGCCAAACACTGTGGAGGTGCGCTTGGTAAAGGTGGCCTCTGTGGCGGATTTCTTGAGACCCAGAGCCGTGGCAGAGCCATTGCCGCGGCGATGCTCCTCCAAAAGCTTGCCCTCGGGCACCGAAATGCGCTTGGGATCAATGGCATTGTTGCCCGGCTGCTGCTGCTGTTGCTGTTGAGTGTTGGCCTTTAGGGGTTCTACTTTAGAGAGCTCGCGACGCCTGTAAGCAAAGGGTTTTACTTAAAGGGAATCTCTGATTTAAAAGCAGGGCCTGATCTTCACTCACAATGGCACTGGCGACTGGGCCTTCTCGTCCACTTGGCTCTTGGAACGGCTCTCGTACAGGCGACGCCGTTCGGCAATGCTGCTTCTGGTGGAGGTGGCCCTCTGCAGATTGCCATCCACACGCTCCTCGCCCTCCGTGGAATTGCCCGACGACTCGGAGTTTTGCTCAAATATCTAAGACAAAAAAAGGATTAGCAGGGAGAGAGATTGAAGTGTAAAGATTAGTTTGGTTTTGGTTTAAGCAAGAGCAGGCTTTGTTGAGGGCAGACCTTGTCGGATGATTCATCATCGTCGGCCGAGGACTAGTGGTTACCACAGTTCGCAGGAGTGTTTTTTGGAAAGGTTAGTGTTTGTGTGTGTGTTTCAGGGGTTTTTAGTTGAGAGAGAGTTGAATTTTGGTCGGCACAGGCATGTAAGAGAGAGCATAGAGATTCGATCGAGAGAGAGAGAGAACGTTAGAGTTTACTGGCGAAGAACTGGAAGTCTCCCGTCCATTTCAGCAGCTTAGCTTAGCTTTCACACTTACCTTGCGTCGCTCTGAGGTGGTCAGCGATATCTGTACGCCATTGCCGGTGTTGGCCTGTGTTGCTGCTCCTCCCTTTGCCTTTATTTCAATATTCACAATTAAATCGGGCTTGGGGCAACCCTCGGCGGGTATTATTTCCATGGTTCCACCTCCACTGTTGCTGCTGCTGTTGTTGCTGCTGTTGTTCTCCTGTCCCACGCTGGATATATTCTCATGGGAGCCGGGGGCCAAGGGCACAGCAAAGACCTTGTCGAATGACACATCCCCCGAGGTGCTGGAGAAGGGCTTGGGTCCCAGGCGAGGCTAAGGAGGGATTAGGGAACCGTTTAGTTATCTAGAAAACTATCAAGACTCTAGTTTTCTAACAAAACTATAAAATTTTCTACTGAAATAAACAAAAACACAGCTCATACAAAGGTGAGTAACAGCCAGCAGCTGTCACCAGGTGTTGGCCTATCAAATTTCAATAAAAACACAAAAATAAAACAATAAACTTGCTGGCAATTGTCATAAATACATACTGGCCGCTTGGCTCTTCTCGAAAATAATAAACAAAACTGAGAAAACTGAGAAATCAAACAACAAAATCATAGGAAACAAAAGGCAAACCAATTAAGGTGGCACATCAAGTCTAAAAAAGTAAGAAAAATACAAAGGAAAAACGTGAATTAAATTCACAATTCCTACTAAAAAAAAAGGGGAAAATGCGAAAGGGAAAACGACACCTTATAGGCCGCCGCTGCCGTTGTGCGTGGCCTGGGACGTGGCGTGCCGCTGCCACTGCCACTGCCGCTTCCATTATTCTCCCCAGCGGAATCGCTGGCTGCCTCCGGCAGGGAATTATTACGCGATGTACGCGGCATGGGCTTGGGCGGTGAATGACTGCCACTGGCCGCCGATGAGGATACCTCCTCGCTGCTGCCCGTCGAATGCTCCTGCTCGGTGGGGGATTCCTTGTCATCCTCCTGGGATTGCGATTGCGACTGTGACTGAGCCTTCTCCTTCTCGGAATCCACCTTATATTTGGCCTCAAACTTGCGTATGAGCTCACTGCACTCGCCATCGGGCTGTGTTGGAGCGCCTCCCTTCTTGCCATTGCTCTGGTTGCTATGACTGTTGTCATTGCCATTCTTCTCCTCGAAATTGTTGCCCTTGCTGAGCATCACAAAGTGCTCGTTGTCATTGCGCTTGGCCAGTGGCTTTGTGTTGGGGCCAAGGCCAAGGCCAAGGCTAACCTTGGAGCGTTGATTCTCCAGATTCTTAACCAAGTCACTGAGATTGCCGCGATGGATCTGAGATGGCCGATTAAGATTAAGAGGATTAAGAGGATGGAACCCTAAGCGAGAAACACTGATTTCCTAGGCTTCAAATTAAGATTATACTCTTTTCAAGGCTTAAAATTAAGATTAAACCCTTTCCTAGGCTTCAAATAAGTATTAAACCCTTCCCTAGGCTTCAAACAAGTATTATATCCTTCCCTTAGCCTTCTCTGTAAACCCCACGACACCCCCAAGCTAATAGGTAATCAAAAAACTTACAATAATTGGCTCATCGCCATGCTCACGCTTGGCAGGATCCAGGCTCATCTTGGGCACTGCCTGGTTGCCACCATTCAGCCACTCGCTGGCCACCAGTTCGGTTTTATAGCCCGTGGTCTCGGGATACAAGTCGGCATGGAAATCGCGGTATGTCTGCAAGCAAAACCACCGATTAATATATGTACATCTTGATGCATTCATTTAGTTAGCTTACCTTTCGTGGCACTTGATACATAATGGGTATAACCATATTGGAGGTCAGCTGCAGCACACGATTCACCTCCGCCTCCATTACCTTCAGGGCTCGCTTGGGCACCAAACAGGCGCCCTTTGTCTGTTCGCCGGTGTGGCGGAGACCCTCAATGAAATACGGATCCTTGTCCGTAACCTCCAAGTAATTAATTGTCGTGTCACCCTTGCCGGCCAAAAATAACATATTTGTGTCCGGATCAAACAGGGGCATCAGTATGCCCGTCGAGCAGTCCAACTCTAGGGTTTTCTCGGGTGTGCCAAAGTTGCGCAAGTCACGAATGATCACCTGACGCAAGCGGGCCGCATCGAAGCCGGTGGTCAGAATGCGTGTCTGATTGCCAAGCCACACAACACGCGAATCCTTGATACTCTGATGCGATTCAGCGGTCATCTGTATGGGCGAGCCGGTGGCCCGCGGGTCAAAGATACGCACGCACTTGTCCTTGCAGCTGGTGGCCAAAACAGAGCCATCTTCGCGCCAACTTGCCGACTGGATCACCTCGGGATGTTCATTGTTTGCTAAAGAGATTTAACATTAGATTTGTTATTAGATTTATTAATAGATTTATTATTAGATTATCTCTGGTTTAGCACTCACAGAAGATCTCCTTTTGGGTGCTGAGATCGAAGAGAGCCACACAGCCGGCGGCTGTGGAGTACATCAAGCCATCGGCTGTGGGATGGAAGCCTACGGTTTCCACACGTCGCTGTTTGTGTGAGAAAACGGCCTCCGGATCGGAGAGCGACTGTTCGAGTCCTTTTTCGGGAATGTGCCAGATCTTAACCTGTGAAAATCAAGTTGAAACATGATTAATCGGGGATTCTCTTGTAATTTACAGAAATTAACCAGTTTAGTATAGTTTTAAGTGCTTTTTTCTCTAGGAAATCATTAAGGAAAATGTTGAATTCAAGAAATTACTAAGAAATGATCTAGGAAAATGTTTAATTCAAGAAAATTCTATAAAAATCATCTAGCAAAATGATAAATATAAGAAAATGCTATAAAAATCATCTAGGAAAATGTTTAATTCAAGAAAATACTAAAAAATCATCTAGGAAATGGTTTAATTCAAGAAAATTGTACAAAAATCATCTAGAAAAATGTTTAATTCAAGAAATTACTAAGAAATCATCTAGGAAAATGTTGATTTCATGAAAATTCCAAGAAATAACTAAAGAAAATATTTAATTCCAGAAAATGCAACTAGAAGTTGCACTTAGAAGCGAAAAAGTAAACAAGGTGAAAACATTTGTGGCTCCAGTTACAAAAAAAAAGAGAAAAAAACTTGACTTGGGGAAAGTTTCCATTACAGATTTTCCACTTGTGGCAGCAGTTCTTCAATTAATTCCTTATAATTCATGTATTTTCCGAATCTTTGTTGTGTTTCAAGTTAAATTAAAGTTTATTTTCTAAGAAATAGTTATAAAAAAAGAAGAAAGACTAAAAATTAAGCGAAAGTGAAAACTAAATCTTTGCTTGGAAAGTACATATACTCTACACATTCCAGTCTACATTCCTCAAGGATATCTATTCCAGAGGGGAAAAGTACAGCAAAATATTGCATGATTCCTCTTACCAAACAATCCTGCGATGCGGTGGCCAATAGGCCATCATGGAACGGCGAGAACTTGAGATCTGTCACCGTGTCCGTATGGCCATGCAGCAGCGGCATTGTCTTGCTCTTGCGCCCGCAGTCGTCCAGCGGCAGGACAGCCACACTGGAGCCGGTATGCTCCCAGTTGAAGGCCATAAAGGCGGCCGAGGCGGCGATATTGTTGCCATAAGTCTGATAGCTGCCCACACAGATCTCGCGGACGCAGGCCTCCGCCTTGGGCACAATGGGTGCGGCATTTTTGTACTTGGATGCCTTGAAGCGCCACGCCATGATTACCCGTTAAGTTCTAAGTTCTCCTCCAAGTTCCAAGTTCCAAGCGGTGTGTGCACCACGTCTAGTGTTCTCTGGCGGAGTGTCGATTGTGGATTGTGGATTGTTGGATTGTCCAGTCTCCAGTGGGCCAGTGCCTGTCGCTCTGTCACTCTCTCGCTCGCTCGCTCGTTCAGTGCGTGCGTGTGTGTGTGTGTGTGGTTGCGTCTGGAAAATGGCAAGCAAGCATATCCGTGTGAGAGCGAATATTAGTTGGTGTGATATCAGTGCGGTGGGGGGGCGGCGGCGGCGGCGGCGACAGAGGTTGTAGTGTGAGTGTGAGTGCGAGTGCCAGTGTGATATCACTCTCAACGGCGGCGCGGTCAGTGTGATATCACTGAGCAAGTGGCAGTGCCAGTGCCACTGAGTCACCTCAGCCGATAAGGCGCACAATAGGCGAGAAATAAGTAAATAAAGAAAGGAGAGCTGGTGCAGCTGCTGTTGCTGCACTTGCCGCCGATTGAAAAGAGAAAGCTGGGCAAGAATGGTAGCCACTGGTGGCCACAAAAGCCGGATGAGCAACTCTGGGGCAGACACGGTTGTGTGTATGCAATGCTTGTTTGTTTGTTTGTTTGCACAGCATAGCAAAGGAAGCGAAAGGCGAGGGAAAAACACTGGAAAAACATACATATCTGGTGACGCGCGATCCAAACCCCCAACTAAGGGCGCTAAGCTAAGGGTTAAATATGTACCGCCGCCACACCTAGGGGTTAACGATCCTGCAGAATTCACACACAAACACCAACGCAACTGGGCACTAGTGCACCAACACTAGCGCACGCAAATGGTGCAGAAAATATACACTAACCACTTTTTCCTCTCTCCTTCTCTCTTTCTCCTCCTTGCACCACACACCGTAGTGGATGGTTAAGTTATTCCCCAAGTGCAGTTTTCTGGGAGGCAGAGAGACATAAAGAGAGTGAGAGAGAGAGAGAGCAGCGGCGGCGTAACAACAACAACGACGCGTGCGCCAGTTCAACTGTTTTTGTTAGAAAGCGGCAAAACAAATGACCACGAGCGGAAAAGGAGATGCTGGAGAGGAAGCAGCCGAGCAGGTATTGGCCGCTAGCCACCAGGTAATGGGGTCAAGTGATTTAGCAGAAAAAAAAAATCGAAAAGTGAACAATTTTGCAAACTGTCAAAGGGAGGGAGCGAGACAAGTGCATGGCGCAACCTGCAGGAGAGCTAACGGTTCCCGTTCCCGTTCCCGGTGTCGGCGTGGGAGAGCGCCGAAAAGGGAGAGCTCTCTCTCTCTCTCTCTCGCTTGGTTGGGGGTGGCTGGCTGACCAATACCAATGCGTTTCGGCAGCCGGCTAACTTTTTGTTTTTCTTCACCTTCGCGTTTTGTTGTTGTTGTTGTTATTCTTGCAATTTCACCCACTGCCCACCAAACACTCACGTACGCACGCACACACATACACGGTCCTGGTGGTTGGTTTTTGTTGCAGCTTTTTGTATGCATTTATTGACATTTTCCGCTAACGTCAACTTTTTTTCTATTTTTTTGTACAAGCGATTATTGGGTCTTACTTTCTAGTGTTGCGTGCAATTAATTAAAATTGGTTTAAAGGGGGGGGCCCCTTTTTCCTTCTTCCTGCTGAAATATTTCCTTTCCTTTTAGGTTTTTTTTTTGCAGCACACACCCTGGCGCCGGCAGCGACGAACAAGAAGAAGAAAAGATGAAGCAGCGGCAATGACAATGACAACTACAACAAGTACAGCGTAAGGAGGAGGCAGCAGCAGCAGCAACAACAACAACTGCGCATAGCCGACGCCGCCGCTTTTTTATGGGCAAACAAAGGAGCAGTTTCGCACACACACACACACACACACACACACTCACACACTGATGGGTACTCTTCCGACACACACCCACAAAAGTTGCATTCGGTGCAACCAACAACAGTTTCAACAAAACACCGAAAAGCCGAAAGCAAAGTGCAGCATCTGCAAATGTATCGCGTACTCACGCTCACGCCACGCCAACGAATATGCCGCTAAGAAACGTTGCCAAACCGCAGCTCCTGGCGGTAATTTCCAATCCAAATCCAAAAATGAAATCAATAAAAAACTACGCTAGATCACAACCTTTTCTTTTCGTACCGTGCCAGTGTTTAAAAACTTTTGCTACAAAAATCGAAATCGGGAGGAATAATGTCAAGTAAATCGATGACTACCCTTGTTAATAGTATTTTCAATTTGAATAGGATTGTAGTATATTTTGGTATATTTTAGGTTCCAGTCCTTGGTTTGAATATCTGCTGCGAATGTAGTACAGACTTTCACCCAATTTTCAGCTATTTAAAGTTGTACGTCTGCCTAAAACGTATCAAGTATCAATACTAGGACTCTTTTTGTTTATATTTCCGTTTATAATAACTTTTAAGATGTGAACTTGTTTGTTTCCCATTTAAAAATTGTACCGCCTGGTCTGTACTAAAAGTATCGCATAGAAAACTGTCGTGTCTGTGCTAAAAGTATCGCATAAAGAACTGTCCTAAAAGTATCGCCCAAACGATAACTTGCTTCTTAGAGATTGCAAAAACATTGATGAAAACATCGAGCTCGATTCCATAAGCAAAACTCTATTAACGCTCTCATTCTGTAGAATTCCATAAGCAAAACTCTGCTACTCTCTCAAATCGCTCTTAAAACTCTGTGAATGCTTTCTTTCTATGAAATCCATCAAGAAAACTCTGTTAACGCTAATTTTTTTCAATTTCTGCGGGCATAATGGATTTTTTAGGGGAAAATTCAACTCTTTGCGATTATTTAGCGGCGAAAGTGAAATTTTAATCTGGCCACACTGGTTCTCTCTGCAGCTCGCGAGCTCGCATTGTTATTTTTTTTGTATTTTTTTTTGGCTCGAACGAGTTGGTTCGATGGCACCGTTAGCCACCAACAATAACAATAACAGACCGCGGCCAAGGTGCACCGTGAATATCGTTTTTTAACCGAAAAGTGAACACAATATCTGGAGGATCGTAAACATATATTTATTGCTGCCTCCTCCTGCAGAGCGAGTGAGAGAGGGAGAGCGGGTGTGCGTGTGTGTGCGTGTGCGCGCCCCCCGATGTGAGTGTGTAGCGGGCGTGTGTGTTTCGGTCCGGAGTGTGCGTGTGTATGTGCGCGTACAAATTCGGTGTGCGGCAAAGGCAAAGGAAACGGGAAAAGGAATAGGAGAAGGAGACGAAGACGGAGACGAAGAAGGAGGAGAGGCTGAGGGCGAGGGAGGCGCTGGAGCTGAAGCTGAAGCTGGAGCTCCTGGAAGTCCACAACCAAATCCCAAAACCGAAACCGAACCCGCAAAAAGGCGCTCATTATGAATATTCTGCAGAAAATCGGTGAGTACCGTTTGTTTTAGTTGCCGCCAAAGAAAAACAATAGGAAAAACGCAGATATTTTTTTGTGTGATGGGGATTTTGTTTCCCATTTTCTTAGCTCTCGCTTCTCTTTTCGCTCTCTATGCCTGTGTGTCTGTGTGTGTGTTGGTTGGTGGCTGAGTGTAAGAGTGTGTGTGTGTGTGTGTGTGTGTCTGAGTGTGTTTGTATGCATCCTCCAGGATTTCTTGCCCCCTTCTTCTTCTTCATCATCTTCGCTCTCCCCCTCATATAATTTTCACCGTTTACCGTTCGTTCTGTGCATCTAACACACAAACACAAGCAGACAGACACACACACACACACACACTCCTCTTTTGTTGTTGTTGCTGCTGCTGCTCGCTTTTGGGCTGTCAACAAGTCTATTTTTAGAAGCTGCAGTTGCGGCTGCTGCTGCTGCTGCTGCTGCTTCTGCTTCTTCCAGAAGTGTTAAACATTGGGAGCATCAACAACAACAACAAGAACATCAACTTCCTATTGCCATACATACGCCCCCGCCCATGCATTTTGCTTCCCACTTTTGCTGCCGCTACTGCTGCTGCTTGGCATCCTCTCGCTTTTTGTTTTGTTGCTGCTTTTGGGATTCTCTTCCCACAACTGCAAACGGTTGGGAACCCGACTAAAGCGTGTGTTTTTAGTTGGAATTCATATTCCATTGTCCGTTTTGACCACAAAAATGAATGAAACGCACTGCGAATTCTGATTAATTCCTGGCAAACTGCAGAGTCGCCATTATGTCCTGTTGATTTCTGGGCTGCAGCACCAGCAAATGCGGCTTCCTTTGTTGTTAATTTCATATACATACATTGTGCAGCCACAGTCCTTGGCCAACTTCAGTTGTTGTTTATTTCTCGTTGCCTTTATAATATTAATGAATTCATTTTGCCTAATGGCAGGACTCTCCAGCTTTAGTTTCTATTCCCAGTAAAGTATATGTTGTCCTTTCATTGATTTGCAGAAAATGTTCCCTTTAAGCCGGCGTTTTCCATTACACCCAAATTCAATGTAGCTCTGTTTTTCCCATATTAATCGAATTTTCATTGGAACTGTGCTTTATTCTGGTTTGCCGGAAAAATTGTATTTTTTTTTTTTTTTACATCAACTGGCAAGCCTTGATTCCTTGGAAAATCCATTTTTCCCAGCTTGCAATGAGTTTCTGGAAAATTTTCCGTTATTGTTTACTTTCTACAAAGATATTCTTTTCCGATTTTTGTTCGCCCAATTAAATTGCAGTAGCTCTGCGTTGCATTCCAAGAGAAATGAACTTTCCATTTGCCTTATTTACCGCTGCCCAGAGAGTTCATTTTTCACTGGAAGTCCTTTTGCTACACAATTATATCTTCCTTTCAAGCTAACTGTTGTGTTGTGGCCGAACTTTTGGTTTTTCATTCAAATGTAGTGGCTTCAAATTGCAATTCTTGGGAATAGCTTGGATTTTTGGTTGCCGGTAATTAATTTTGAATGGGAAATAGTAGTATTGTCTTTTATATCCAGCTACCTTCTGGTTAAATATTTAATTGGATATTCATTAATCGGCAAAACTCGGATTTCCCAGAAAATGCATAGGCAGCATATCAGCATCAACCCAGGCACAGGCACAGGCACTGGCACAGGCACTGGCAGGCTTCCCTCCGTTCACTTTGACCATTATCCTTTATCCTTTCGACTGCAGTCGCAGGTTTTGACTTTCAATTAGTGCGACGACGACGACGAGTAGAAGAGAGCTTTGGGTTTCAGCTCAGTTCAGTCCAGGAGGAGATGTGCCTGACTTGTGGCTGACAGCCTCGACCGTGTTGGACTTTTTAATTAATTCCAGGCAGCGCATAGCTTCAGTTCACTTTTCACTGGCTATCGCATGTTCAATTTCTGCTTAAAAGCGAACCGGAACCCCTAAGACGACGGCTATTCCGGGGAAAATAAATGTTTAATTTCTGGATTCTTGGTTGCAAGGAAATCTGGCACTTGATTTAAACAATTTTCTAGCTATAAGGGATTACGCATAGTGCCCTTTTCTAAAAATGATGTGATTTTTGTAGCCTTAGAAATATATTTAACAATAATTAGAGACTAATATAAAAATTATCTACTTGCCAAAACATTAAGCTTATCTGGACACGTCAAGGCAGGCAGCTTGCTTAATGGCCAAGTTTTCTATAATTTTAATTACATTTCGTCATTATTTTGTTTGGCTTCCTAATTCCACTTATTCCAATGTCCATCCTCCTTTGTTTGCTGTTTACCTATTTTTATTTTCCTTTCAACATTTAGCAGAGTGCAAAATCTTAGACCCGCCAGCAGCAGCTGACTGACTGACTGACTCTTATCGGAGTCCCATTCGTTAGCGTTGATAACACACAGCACACACACTGCCTGTCACACAAAATTCACACACATGCTCCTCCAAGCTCGACAGTAGTTCACTGAAAGTGCAAAAGCTGACAAAACTACCAGTTGTCCGTCCTCCTCCTCCTCCTCCTCTACAGCTTTTCCTTTCAGTGCTGTGCGTTTTCCCAGCAGAAAAAAGCTAGCTTAAAGGAAAAGTAATATTTATACCCTTACAAAAGTTTGTCACGTTGTGTAGGAGTCTTTTAAATCATATATATTATTGATCAGCATCAACAGCCAAGTCAATCTAGACATTTTTTGATGAAATAACATAAAACGCAATTTTTTAAAAATTTATATAAAGGGTTACATCATTAAAACTCGCAAAAATTCATAAAAATTTAAATTTGTTTAATTTGTAAACTAAATATACAGATTTATCAAATAAAAACTAACACAGAATTGCTTTCCGCATTGAAATTGTTGGATTTTTGGCCAAGTTATGATTAGTTTTCATGATCCAAGTCAACCTGCAAGGGCATAACAACTTCGAGTTAGTTTTCTTTCTTGTTACAACTCATTTTTTCCTCCTGTGTGACTAGCGCATTAAATTATAAGTTTAATTGTACTTGTAGCGTTAGGAAGAACCCCTTAAATAAATAAATATAAATAATGTTACGTATACATCAAGGGTGCCAAGTTGAAAGTGTTTCGAACATGCAATATATTTTATTGTTAAATATATTATAAGATATATCTCAAGCTTGAGTTTATATGCAATTAAATGTTCCTTAAGTCAGTTGAGCAGGTGGAAATAGGGTTAAGAAAGCTAGCTAAAAGGGAAAACGTTAATTATTGATATATACTTTTTATATATTTATAATATTACAAACTCTTTTCCCTTATTTTCGCTACCCAAT
>JAEIIH010009430.1:0-12495 GCA_018904745.1 Drosophila orosa
ATTATAAATAAAGTTATTATACAGAAAACTGTAAAACTTATGCAGCTTTTAATTATCTTATCATTATTACTAGTATCTTGGCAAGTTTTATAACAAAATCCCTCAACTTCCATCAGAGTATGTGAAGTCTTTCATGAGAATGGCCGAGAATTTGCTGAACTAAATCTGTGAGTGGCAGCTGACTCCGCACGAAGAGAGACCAATAAAATAAATAAATGTACTGCAGGCCACAAAGATACAAAGATAAACAGACCCTCACAGATACACACATGCACACAGGCACACATTCACACACGCACAACGCACTTAATGAATAAGGTGTAGAAAGAAATGTAAACAGATACTTAACCTCCAGCGAAAGAAAGGCTGCAAACGAAATAAAAATCAACACAAGGGCGATTAGGGGTGTGTGGATGGAGCCACAGAGCTTACACACACGCACACACACAAAGCCAAGTAAAGCTAAATGAAATAAAGGAAAATGTAAGCAAATAATAAAAGGAAAACAGCTAAGCTCTTTTCCACCTCCCCCACCCCCACCCCGACCACTGTTCACATTCCCGTTCCCGTTCCAAAAAACCCCAAAGAACAACCTCGGAAACCACTTGGACATGGAACCTGAAGGTGTGTGTTTATCTATGTATGTGGCACACCTGTGTGTGTGTGTCTGCGTCTTCCAACATATAATTAAGTGTCTGGCAAAGCGCAGCAAAGTCACGTAATTCTATTTAAGATTATTTAATAAAAAGCACACGACGAGTACAGTTAATTAACATTTTTCTCCCTCGGTTTTCATTTGCATTTCGCTCGTTCTCATTCACCCAAAAGCGTTCAACACGGCGTATGAGTAATACCCAAAATGTGGCATTTGGTTTGCTTTGAATATTCTGCATGCAACTTAATTAAATTCCTTTTGACTTGCATTATATTAACTTTAAACTTATATTTTATTTTATTTTATTTAGTCTATAACTTTTTAAATTAATCATAAATGCAACTTAAATCTCTTGAAATCTCTTTCATTTTGAGATATTACTTTGCTTTATATGCCTGTAGAGCACTTAAACCAGTTTCATCTGGCTTAAATCAATTTTTATTTGATTTTATCTGAACCCATTTATCAAAATGAAGCTCTAATCCAGAACGGAACTCTGAAATTGCATTTCAAAATGTTGAAATATCAAACGCATCCATATCAATGTCACATCTTACATTTTCCCATGATTTATGTTTGCATAAAAAATTAAAAATGTGTGTATAATTTCTTTATGCCCATTTCCTGCCGGGCAATTACACAAACAAAAAAGAAATCCAAATAAATGAAAAATATGCAAATATTTAAAAGCACAATAGGTAGGATAGGATAGGGGAAAAACCAAAACACCTTTTTGTATCTTTTTCTCCTTTTTTTTCCACCGCAAAATGGCAAATGGCAATTTATGTGCATAAATGTGTATATGCATAAAAAATTGCGCAAAAATTTTAATGATGTTCGCACAAATATTTAATGCATGGCCCAAAAAGTGGTGATACGAGTAAATGAAATTCCGTAATGTGTAAAAAAGAATAGCATGCATATTTCATAAACCAAAACGAGTGCTTTTATAATATTGATAAAATATTAACGACAAAGAAATCATTGCCGCAAGCTATTTCGGTGTTACAACCAAAAACGAATATACAAATATTTTAATCAATTTAATTTAAACGCAAGAGAAGAAGTGTGAAATTCTTACTTGCATGCAAATGGCAGAAAAAATAAAAATGGGCGTGTCAGGCATTTGAAGAATGTCATTGCTAGACGACCAATGTTGAAGCCAAAACAATGCCAAATGGGCCAACAAGTCAGGCCAACAAGTCAAGCGACAAGCAACGGACGACGACAAGTTGGCCAAAAACTTGACCAAGTTGCGAGGAGACATGCCGCCGCCGGAGGGCGTGGTCTGTGGCAACAGCAACAGCAACCTGCAACGGTCTGAAATCCATCAAGGTAACAAGCCATCTCCCACTCTGTTTGATTGGTTTATGTTTGATTGGCAATTTCTAAAAATAAAACAAAATTCTCTATAATACAAAAGTATTTTGTGTATGTGTCTGTATATATATATATATTACTCTGTTTGCCACTTGATTGCGGTTTTAGACTTTTCCACTTGTTAAGTCTCATTCCGCAGACGAGTTTTGCTTTGGCGAGTCGAGTCAAGCCGAGTAGAGTGGAGTGGAGTTGTGGCTGGAGTTCATAGAAGTTGCAGTTTCAGTTGCAGTCGCAGTTGCTGCGCCTCTTCAGGCTTTAATTTAGAACGCTGACGAACGAGACGCGCAAGTGGCACATGCAGCACGCAGAAAGGAAAAAATTTCACACGAATCGAACGGTTGGTACTCTGTTTGCTGCACTAAAATAACACAAAATATACTAGGATTGTTCGTTTTTATCAATTGAAAATGATTTTATTTCAATAAGAAATACAAATGCAAATAAGAATTTAAATCAAATTGGAGCACTGTTAAAAATAATTTTTTTCTAAGATATGAAGAACCAAATATTTCAGTAAAACATTTTTAAATGTGTCTAAAAGTATGAAATGATATTTAAATAGACAACCGTCTGTGTCTCTGTCTGGGTTTGAGTCGGATTTTTCAGTCTGGCCGTGCTTTAATGCGTCGCCTCTTCAGTGAAACAATCGAGAGAGAGAAATTACTACAATTATTTCAATCTTATAAAACTCATTTATTTAAAAATATGCAATAACATTTTTTAGCTACCAAAAAAACTGTAAATTGTTTTTGACAATAAAAATGATGTAGCATAATTCTAAGCACATTTTTTAATGGTTTTAAAGACCATACTTATCATTTTGTTAAATTTCAACTGCATTTCTGGAGAATTTTAGCTAGAAGCACATCTATTGATTTTTAAATAAGAACCATTAATTTCAAAAAGTTTTTGCATATATAACATGTTCTTGAGATATCTCCTAACTAATATACCCATTTTTTAAGCCACTGCCTTGTGCACGGCATATAAAGAAAGGAGAAAAAGATAGATAGTCGGCGCTCGATAGATAGGCAACTTAGACAGCTAGACAGAGACAGAGACTCGGCCCGGCGGCTTGGGTGCCGGTTCCAAGGGGGTTACTGGGGTGCAGGCAATGAGCGTATAAAACAAATTGCATATCGCTGCAGAGGCCCCGCTCTCAGTAACAGAGCAACAAAAACAAAAACAAAAAAAAACCTGCAATAAAATAAATGAAAATGCGCTTGGAAAAAGCATTTCAAGTGTGCTTTTTCTGGCTCCAAGGGGGGGAGGGACGGAAAATCAGGCAGGGAAGAGGCGACGCATTAAAGCACGGCCAGACTGAAAAGTCCGACTCAAACCCAGACAGAGACACAGACGGTTGTCTATTTAAACAGTCTGCAAGTGGTGGGTGGCCCGAAAGGGGGGAAGGCCTTGCGATTGCATCCACAGAGCGGAGAGATGGATAGTCCGGGCCCAAAAACCAGAATCGACCGAAAAGCCATCGAGGCATGCAATTGTTTTAGGCCTTAAATAACTGTATTTTCCGTTCTGTTCAGTTCCGTTCCCCTGGCCATTTTCGGTCGTTTGGCGCTAAGTGGAGGGAGGTCCCTATTTCCTCTAATCGTTGTTGCCCACAGGGAGACCGTATGTACACTTGAAACATAACTGAGATCGTTTTATTAATGGTTCTGAAATTTTAGAGGTTAACAATTTGGTACCTCAAGGTTAACAATTTGGTACTTCGAACTTCTTTGCTACCTTGTTACGTCAAGGCTTTCTTTGCATACTTTTACGCATATTTTAAAAAAAGAATTCTAAACCCTAGGGCTTTCTAACAAGGTTCAGAAGGAAATTCACTAATAAGAAAATCGATCAATATACAATCCAATGGTTTTAAATATTTTAGGAAAGTTTTTTAGGTCCAATATATTGATTTTATCAAACATTTATGAAATAAATAACTTTACTTTCGCACAACTACTTCAGCTAATTAGAGAACTAAGCTACTATATGAGCAAATATCCCTGTCAAAAGCCTCACGAATTAAATTAAATTAATTTATATAACTTTTCTCTTAATAATACATTTATTTCGTTCTGTGCATAGACCTAAAAGAGAGGCAAACGCTTTTGCAAAACTTCGCGCATGCAAAATGTTATGGCATGTAATTGATGTCATTGTATCAGCATGGAATGCATCGAAGACATGGCATATGGATATATAGATACGGACATTGATCGTGCCCGTGATTTATGGTTCGTTAACTTTCTCCCTCTGCCCGAAAACTCGCTGCCCAAATGCCCACAAAGCGAAAATAAAAAGGCATAATAAACATTTACCATGTGGGATAAGGTGACAATGGAATAAGTGGCTTGATGTTCGCTTGGATGCATGGCGATTATAACGGAAATTGATGGGGGTTATTATGGTCATAATTATGTTGGACAAAAGCGAAATCAGGGGTTGTGTTGGTGGTTCATAAATGAGTTAAATTCGATAAAAGTACATATGTGTGTATGTGTATATGGGCGGTATTGAAAGGAGTAATTAGCCTTGTAAAAGAGAAACACGAAAAATTACTGAAAATATCTGTAAAATTTACGAATTTTAAGTCAGAAAATTTAAAGGAAAGTTGGAATTTAAGGAGAGAAAATTTAAAGCGAATGTATAGTAGAACTAGCGTGTTAAATTCATATTTTTGATATGGCAAAAATGTACTTCATATGTCATTCTAACTAATATTTTCCTAAAATGGCGTGATAGCTTTGTAAAAAGCTGTCGAAATGATTGTTTGGTCGACTTACAGTCCCTGACACCCCAATTATCAGCTAATAATCCATATCACTTTATATTAGACTATTGCATATTCAAGGTTTAGGAATTATACATTGTTGCTCTAAAAAAATGTACTTAAATTCACCAACTGAGGTGTATATATTTCAGCAGAATCGATTTCCACCCACCTTTATGGAATTTATGGAAGAACTTCCCCAATTATAAATGTCATACGTCTAACTTTAGTTCAGACTTAATGGAAAACTCTGGTTTCAAATGCGAAATCGATCCCAATGAATCACTCTTATGGAATGTGAAATCAATTAAATGGAAATCAGCTGGAAAATAAAGTGAAAAAAAGGAAAGACAGATAGGAAACGGAGAAGGAGCTGCAGAGAGAGAGAGAACAGCGATAAAATACCAGACAATGACAGAGCGGGCGGGAGATGCGGACAAAGAAAAGTCCGTGAGCAGGTGCATTGACTGTCAAGCTCTAAACGCATTTTCCCCCCCTTTGGGCCAAGTCAGCTTGGCGTTAACTGGCTTTGGCTTTGGCGTTGGCTTAGCCATTCCATTCAGAGAACGAGGCGAGGCTAAGCGGATGCATTAGACGATGTTGGACAACGGCAAACGGAACAACGCCAAAGAAAAGCGCAAAAAAAACCTCTGAGCAGAAAAGTGAAAATTCAGAGGGGCGAAGAAAAAAAAAACTAGTTGTAAGTTGGAGGGGAAAGGCGCGCGAGAGGCAGAACCTCTTGCAATGACGCGAAGCAAAGACGTTTCTAACGGTTCAACAACATTGAAGCTGGGTCTTGAACTGAGGCAAGCACAGAGAAAAAAATCACTAACAAATTCTGATATTCATTTTGGATATTATTCGCAAATCTAAGGATTCTTCAGATACATTGACTTTGCTTATTCGATTCGCC
The DNA here is from genome assembly GCA_018904745.1 of Drosophila orosa. Taxonomy (NCBI): domain Eukaryota; kingdom Metazoa; phylum Arthropoda; class Insecta; order Diptera; family Drosophilidae; genus Drosophila; species Drosophila orosa. The sequence continues at coordinate 5,722 of JAEIIH010009430.1, forward strand.
TGGTGATGCTGATAAAGAATATTTATTAATATAAGATTTGAATTGGCTTTACAGGCCTTATAACCTCGATAATATATGAAATTTAAAGAGCTAATACAATTTGATTTGGCTAGTGTAGGAATGTGCTATCTATCGCTCTTCTCACTTCTATATATCCATCTCTGTCTGTTCGTCTTCGTCTCTGTCTAGTTCTTCTTTCCTTGTCACTCGGTTTCTTCACTTTTGCTGGAACATGTTCTCTTTTGGCCTCTGCCTTCGAAACCCGCCGCAAAACAAGATTCCCTAACAATGGCCATTAGCAATCTGCAGACTGTTGCAGATGTCGCTGCAACTGCAACAACATTGTTGCTATATCCATGGCTATATGGTTATATAGACAGGCGGTCCATTGGAGCGAATAGGCGACAAAAACTTGCTGCCAAAGTCATCGGAATTGCAGACGTCTAACGTTCGCCTTTGTCGATGTCGTTGTGGCACCACGGGGCGTATGAGTGTGCTTATTAGCGAGCGAGTAGTTAGGGACAGCAGAGTGTAGATGGTGAATATGGAGTATATATGTAGATAGAAACGAAAGCAACAGTAGGATAACACAGTAAGAAGACTATCACAGTTATAAGGCAGTAGATACGGACTGTTGGATTATAAGCAAGGAGCACAGTAATTAGGGAAAATATGACTTGGATTATAAGAGCGACAGTAGATAGGGACTGTATGGTAAACATAGAGCAAAAATAATAGTGAGTAGGTAGAGACAGTAAGAATAAGAGGAAAGATTACAGTAATTAGGAAATATAAGAATTATACTCTGGACTGACTAATAAGTTTGGAATTATTAGGACAAACACGGATAATAAAAAACAGTCCAAGCTGGAAATAAATTAAAGAAATTTCCAATAAATTCTTTAAAAAAAACAACTTGTCCAGCTCTGACACGAATGAAGTTAGATGTATAGATGTTGAAACAAAAAGGTATTTATTTTATGAAACCATTTAAAAATAAAATACAATAAACTCCTGCCAAAAACCTTTAAAATAAACATTAAATAACCATTTACAATTCAGCGTAGCCATTTTAAAGATAACAACTTCCGCATTTCTGCGCTCATTTTGTCTCATAAAATTGGAAAATATTTTTGCGGTTGTGTTGCCTTTGTCAACTCATCAGCAGTAGCTTTGTCTGGATATTGTCATTGCCATTGCCCTAAGACTGAACTAACTTACAGCAGCATTCGTTAGGCAAAAATTTTCCCAACTTCAGTTAGTTAACAATTTTCGCTTTTCCCCCCCCTTAGCGAATTCCCGCCTATCCAATTTTACACAGAGAAGTGGTTTTTGTACAATTTTCAACATGTAATTTATTTTAATTAACCAACTCGACAAAGACAAACAGCGAGGAAGATGAAGTCAAGTCGAAGTGGGAAAAGAGGAGTCATCAAGGAGGGCTAGAAATGAAATTTCATTTATTCATAATTCAATTAAAAATTTAGCAAACATTAAATTAACAACTTGATTAGCGCAATTCACGAGATATTTAATGGGATTAGGCAGCCAGAATTTAATTTTAGCCAGAACGCTTTCTCCACGTACAGTAATTGCCATCAAAATAGAAGCACCCAGCGCGGCAGCAGCAGCAAGTGATAAAAAAGGGGGAGAAAGGGAAGCAGCAGGCAGCTAGCAGCAGCGACAGACAAATTATGAAGCTGGCAATAAACTTCCGCTCAAAATTAGCGCAACTTCCTGGCAAGCCCCGAAAAGAGTCTCCGCCTTATTCCATGCCACGCCCGCAACGTCCCCGCCCTAAAGACGCTGACATGCCAAAGCAGAGTGGAGCAGAGTAGGCGATGGCGATGGCAATGACGCTGACAGCGGTGATAATGATGATGGGAAATGGAAGGGGGGATGGCATTAGAAGAGAGGGGATTTTGGTTCGGTGGTGGCATTAGATGGGGCATGGCGTTCGTGTTGGCGTTGGTACATCCTCATCAAACTGTTGCAGTGATTCTGCAGTTGGCTAATCGGAAAAGTGCCATGATAATATAACATTTTAATCGGAATGTAGTATACAAATTTTATATATTTCTTGTTATACATTGATACTACCATCTAATATGTTTATATTTGTTTATAAAAATATTCTTACATTTTTGAATCAGTTTTGTGCTTCAATCTATCAGATAGAGTTCTTTGCGGGGCTTATAATTCCCAACTTTAAATTCAGGGACGTATTGTCGGTTTACAACTATCTAGCTTTATTCAATGTATGAATGTTAACTTGTTAGATTTATGACTTATCTTGGAAAATATGTCTATAATTTAATATAATGTTTGAATATTTCATTAATTGGTGACGAATTTAATAGATAACACATCATTGATTGATATCACACACTAAAATAATTATTTACCTTTTCAAACTAGTATTATGTCGGTGTTTTAATTCGCTGAATGTTGACTTGTTGTTTGTGTTTTTGCTCCTTTTCTGCTGTTGGGGAGTGGCCACCAAAAATAAGTTTCCCTTGCTTTTATTTTTTATTTTTAATTTCGGAAAAGGTGGCAAGCCTGGCAGACAAGCTCACACTCGCACACAAAAACACAGCCGTATCGCACACACGCACCCACAAAAGGAAGCTTTAAAAATGCCTTATATTTATATTTTTTGTATTTTAAACAACAATTTTGATTTCTTTGGATGCAATTAAACTATATTGGAAATATTAATGCGTTAAGGGATGCCGGAAATGGGAAAAAAACAGAGCAAACAGCCAACAGCAACGCAAGTGCAAACAAATGTGGCGGCTGAAAAAATCGATAAATTTGTCGGAGACGCTTGTGGCGACGCCGACGCTGGCAGAGCAGCAGGGGCGTCGTCGAGGGGGTTGTTTTGGGTGAAAAGGGGGAGGAGTGATGGGGAATAAGTGAAGGGTGAGGGGGTTAAAGCCAGACATTGCCGGTAGCCATTCATTATTACAGTTGCTGCTGCTGCTGCTGCTGCTGCCGCCGATGTTGCATTGAAATCAAAGTTCAAAGTTGCCAAAGTTCAATTCACTTTTTACCCTCGCTTGCAGATATCTATATATATATTTTTAAACAAATTGTTATGAATTTTGCACTGGCAAAAGTTTGTCAACTTTTTTTTAAGCGCGCGCCCGTTGCAGTTTGTTTATTTTTTTTTATGATGGATAATTTTTCTGCTTTTGCCGTGTCTAGTTTTTTGTTGGGGATTTCTCCAGTTTGGATTCGTGTTTTCGTCTCGTCGGCCCGAGCAACGAAGTTCAACTAATTGCCGAACGTGCTGCGGCTCTAGACTCTCAATCCGAATCCGAATCTGAATCTGAAGTCGAGTCTCTGCCGCCGTCGGCGTCGCAGCTACTCTCTCGGCGGCGTCGCTGTCGCTGCGGGCGTTGCATGTGAGTCGGTCGGGACTTTGGCTAGCTTTTATATATTACCGCGTAACTCCTGTTGATCCCGGGTATAACAGGGTTTTCATAATGTTGGCAGAACTTCAATGTAATTGAACAATTACCAGAACCTTTCGAGAATAATTTTAGACCGAAAATTCAGTTAAATGTAACTATTTAATTCAAATAAATGTTGTTTAAATTCGTAGTGCTTTCAGTTTGTTTTCTTTAAAATGTTCTAAAATCATAGAGTCATAGAGTCAGCAACATAAACCTTTCATAGACCACGCTGTGGTTTTTAAAACCATAAATTTACTGTCAAAAAGTATGCTACAGATTTGTACAGCATTTTATCAGACTGATAAAGCCCTGCTAAGAAAATTTGGTTTTCTAGCCCGACAATAAAAGATTTAAAGCTTTATGTTTTGTATTATTTCAAAGAAGTATTCACAAGTAAGTTACATGTTCTAACAATATTTTCACCTAGGTATTTTATAGTCGTTCCCACCTGTTGTTCGAGTGTCGTCTGCCCGTCTTTTTTTACTGTTATCGTTTGCCGCTCTCTCGCATGCAACTCTAGTGGAGCCAAAGGTGCAAGGGGATAAAGTAAAGGGGAAATGAGGCGCTAGGGGAGTGGAAAACCAGCAGGTTTCCCTTGGCTAGACAAAAGCAGATGTTATGCACTGAAAATACAATATACAGACTATAGAAAATGATCCTGCTTTTGCATTAACAAGACATGGATTAGATCAGGAATAATCTGTTAATGAGGTTAATATTTAAGCAAAGTTAAGCTACATATTTATAGTATTTATAGAGACACAATTTTGCAATATAATTTAATGATTCAATGAATCCAAAAACTATAGTTTCTAAAAAAAAAAATGTTTACTAGAGCGAAAAGTTTAATATATTTATATTATTTAATAATAATATATTAAGCCACGTTTTATGTGGGGTCACGTATTAATGAATGATCTTTGTCGAAATGGTATATTGTTATGAATAAAGTTTGCATTATTATTTACGTTTTATTATTAAAAAGAGCTAGTTATGTATTAATTTTAAAACTATTTTGAGGCAAAAGCTTTTTAAATAAATTTAAAACTGATTCCAAATATATTTTTTTCCTGTGTAGAGTTGCCAGGCAAGTTGCATTGCGCTCTTGTGTTTTGTCTGTCTCCCCGTCATTTCGTCTCTTTCTGTCTGCGTTTCTTCGGTCTCTTTCTATTGCCGGTTCGTTGCAAATATTTCGCCGGCCGCTCCTCAGTCGCTGCCTCTGCCGGCAACTGCAGCAACGTCAACGTTAGCGTCGACTGCAGCTGTTCTGTGGAGCGTAGCTTTTGTTGCAGTTTTTATTTTTTTATTTTTTATTGTTACTAGTTGTTAGTCATTTTCAGTTTTGCTCTGCTCTTTATTGTTGTTGCGGCGAAGAAACTACTTTGGGCCTAGGGAAGAATCTAGGAAAATGTAACTTGGAAAATGGTTATATTCTTCGAGATAGTCAATTGCAGTTTTGTGGTTATTTAAATTCAATTCGAGATGGATTATCTAAACAATATTTGGTTTTATGCTAAGTAAGCAGAAACTACAGTTCCTGTTGGAAAACAATTGTTATATAGGAGTCAGAATTCATGTGGTAAAGTTACATGCTCTATATGTTGAAGCAACAAGCGAATAATAATAATAATTTGTGCCAAATTTATCAAATAGTACTAATTTACCTTTAATCACTCTCATAACATTTATAATCATAATAATAAAAACTTCAAAATTATCTTGCATGGTTTTACCATTACCAAACCTACTGGAGCAGGAATGCAGATCCGGCTCGAAGGACCACAAATTTGTATTACTTTCAAAATGTAACAATTTTTAAATTGTCCAATTCGTATGCTGGAATTACATTTGTAGTCATGTGAGACATAAAATAAAATGGCCAGATATGAGGAAAAATATATCTTAAAAATTTGTTTAATATTGCATTAATTTCGCATAAAATATTGACTATTTGAACGTACTGCTTCTGTAAGTGTTATGACTTGCAAGTCATATACCATATTTCCCTTTCATTGTACTCAGAACTAAAACCCTTTTCTGCTTTAAACTAGACATCCATAAATATCACATATGTATGTATATATTTAGTTTTTATAACCCCTAATTGACATGATAATCATTTTCCTTCAAAAGGTGATAACTTCCACCCACAATAAAAAACCTAAAGCTAATCCCAAAGAAACCTAAACTTCACTTACAACTGGCAAAATCAAATTTTATTGTAGGCAAGGAAACTTTATTTGGGGTAGATCGCCAATTATTAACGACTTGCCAAGAATCACCCTTGTTAAGAAACCGCAATAGCAACAAGAAAATGCTCGTTACATACATATAGACCAAATCGAGAAATGTTTGTTTGTTTTTGGGCCAATAAAAATGCCCAGACCAAGGGGTTCGGCTGAGAGGAGATGGGGAAAAGTTTCGAGTTTTCCCTTTTGCCGAGTTGAAAAGGGAATTTGTCGGCATTTCAAGAGTTGCGGTTTAATTGCAGCCCAAGGAAACTTTCTTCGAGATGGTGGCAAAAATTCTGTTGGCAGTTGCAGTCGCAGTTGCTAGTTGGCTGAGTGGCAAGCTCGGTGCATTATTAATTAAGCATGAAAATGGCACCAAAAGGGAAGTCCTTCTATAGCTATCTCTTTGCGAAAGATTTCCACATGTCAACAGCAGCAGGCGGCAAAAAGGAAATCCCCCTGCGAGAAGCGAGAGCTCCCAACTTAAAGCCGCAAACTTTTCCAAAGACTTTGCAGAACCAACACATAAAAAAAAACAGGAACAGAGAAGAAGGCAAAAATTAATGCCCGTGTAAACGAAGACAGAAACAAGAAGAAGAAAGGAAGGGAGGAGGATGCTGTGTTGTGTATAGGAAAAGCTGAAAAAGTTTCAACAAAAGAACTAATGCCGGAGGACAAAAGCCCCAACGAAACTGAAACCAGCAACGAAAATGTTGCTAACGAGTAGATAAAATAAAAACAACATAAAAACAAAACAAACAAAAAATCAGTAGCAAAAACAATAAAATGAAATCACCAAAAAATAGGAAATAAAAGTAATCTCTGTTACCCGAGTTTCGAATTCTCTATCATGGCGAATGTTTTTTCTACGGCAGCTATTGGAAATTGTAGTTCAATTCAGTATTTAATTCTTTAATATTTTTTTATTTCTGATTAAGCAATAATAATATTGGCCTGTAAAACTGTTAATTAAATGGTGGTCAGTTTTGGGGAGAGACTGATATGTTTAAATAAAAGACTTGGTAAGGAAAGTAGGAATAATTGAAAGTATTTTCCTTTTTTGTTGTTGATTTAATAGATGGTTA
>JAEIIH010009456.1:0-24205 GCA_018904745.1 Drosophila orosa
AAAGAGATAATGGTTTTAAAATGGATTATTATTTAAAGATTAAGCAAAAAATTAAGCAAGAAATACCTTCTTCCTCTTAGAACCTTCATGTTAACTTTCATTTTTAATATTCTTTCTGTTTAATCAACTTAAAAGAAGCCCCTGACTAACAATTTCCCTTAAATCCCTTTACAAGGAACCCGCTACCAATCGCTGGATCGCGGTGGACTCGTGGATCCCCACGATCGCGAGTTCATACCCATTCGGGAGCCACGTGATCGCTCCCGGGACAGATCCCTGGAAAGGGGACTGTACTTAGAGGACGAACTATATGGCAGATCGGCGCGCCAGAGTCCCAGTGCCATGGGTGGCTATAATACGGGCATGGGCCCAACTTCAGATCGAGCCTATCTGGGCGACCTGCAGCATCAGAACACCGACCTGCAGCGGGAACTGGGCAATCTCAAGCGCGAACTGGAGCTGACCAACCAGAAGCTGGGCAGTTCGATGCACAGCATCAAGACCTTCTGGTCGCCGGAGCTCAAAAAAGAGCGGGCACTGCGCAAGGAGGAGAGTGCCAAGTACAGTTTGATTAATGATCAGTTGAAGCTGCTTAGCACGGAGAATCAGGTGGGTTTTCTATACTATACTTTAAACTTATAATAATAATTGTTAATTATTTTTATAATAGAAACAAGCCATGTTGGTGCGCCAGCTGGAGGAGGAGCTGCGTCTTAGGATGCGTCAGCCTAACCTGGAAATGCAGCAGCAGATGGAGGCCATCTATGCGGAGAATGATCACCTACAGCGGGAGATCAGCATTCTGCGAGAGACCATCAAGGATCTTGAGTGCCGGGTGGAGACCCAGAAGCAGACGCTGATTGCCCGCGACGAGAGCATCAAGAAGCTGCTGGAGATGCTGCAGGCCAAGGGCATGGGTGAGTCCTTTAATATACTTAATGAAATAAGATAGAGTTCTCTAACTAATTATATTAACTTGCAGGCAAGGAGGAGGAGCGCCAGATGTTCCAGCAAATGCAGGCCATGGCCCAGAAGCAGGTAAGACCCAATCGATCAGATGCTTTGGACCCAAGACCAGCCCCTACCCGCTCTTCGCGGATGAGTCCCTGCTCTGGCCCATATCTCTCTCTCTCTCTCTCCCTGCCCCTGTCTCTCTCTCTCTCTCTCCCTCTACCTCTGTATATCTCTGTCAAACTATCTCTCTAATTTTCTTTCGTTCGGCAAACAATGCTCTAGAGAATGATTTCGTACACGGGCAGGCGGTGAGAGAGAGAGAGAGAGAAACCGAGAGATGGAGACAATGGGAGATTCTCCCAACTCCATCTCCAACTCTTTCTCCCCGCCTGCCCTTTCTCTCTGACACACACGAAAAAAAAGAGAAAAGAAAATAAAACACACAAACACTTTTTATGCATCTTGAGTTCGAAACATTTGATGCAACATCAGAGAATTGTAAAAACTTTTGTTTTATTCCCCCCAACACACACACACACACACTGACACTAAGCCTTTATATACTTTACTATAAACATATATATACACACCGCCATATTTGTTACAATCTAGAGAAAGAAAATATATATATATAAAACTAAAGTAGAGCCTAGAAAATGTTCGCTTTTATGCCAAATGAAGCTCAAGCTCGTAGTTGTTAGCTAGTGTTTTTCCTCTGTTTTCCACTGTTGATTTTCCACATCCACACAACACATATACGCAGAGCTTGACACGTTTCATTCAGTTTGCTACATGTTTTGCATATTTTTTAACTGTTTTGTTCTTGTTGCCGTTTTTGTGTCGCTTAATTAATTTGCAAGTTTTGTGCCGACGCCGAGAATGGGGACGGCAGTCAACATCAATGAACGTCGTTCAAATTAACATTAAGTGCAGTGCAGACAGACAGACACACCCACCCATTCACACACACACTCCACACTCACTTACACTCACACTCAGACAGCAGCTTAGTCATTTCATTGTTCGCCGCCCAATAAAGTCTCGATTCAGTGTTGCACACTTTTCGGGCGCCATAATGGATGCATCTTCGGTGCCCCACTTATGCAGCAGCAGTAATGCATTGCCCTGTGGAAAATACATTTCCTTATACATCCCTCCCATCCCCCCACCCTGCCCTGCTGCATTCATTGTTGCATTTCATTATTTATCGACATAGTGCTTACGTCTCCTCCCCTTCCCCTGGGGAAATCAATCTGAAATGGTTTTGGAGTTGCCGCAAAACTGCATTTAGTCCTTGGTCCTTTAGAGCAAGAGTTTTAAGCCAGCCACAGCCCCAGCGACAGCGACAGGCGACCTCCCCAAGGACGTAACAAACAACCAACTGCTTATTACTGATCCCAACTTTCCCCCCTCTCTAATTACATGTTTGCCCCTTGGCTAAACTCCCACACACACAGCAAGCACACATGGCGTATGCGTAATATTAAGAGCAAACAGAACAAAAGGCAGAAGGCAGAAGGCAGGCAAGCAAACAGCAAAAATATAAAATAGGAAAAAGAGGGGGCAGAAATACGGTAGGAAATAGCATTTTCCGAGACACAGAGACAGTTGGGAATATTCCCCAGTGGGCAGCATAAATAACCTTGATACAGAAACAGAAAATCTATTTAAGGACAACAGACCAAACAAGCGGAGACCAATGGGAATAAGCAGCAGAGCAGCTGGGGGAAAATCTAGCTATTATCGCATTGAGATGCTCTTTAATGGTTTCAGTTGTAGTTGCCTCAATTGTTATTGCTAGAAATATGCATAGATCGAAGAGTATATTTCACACACATATTATATATTATATATTATATATTATATATGCAGTGCATTTAAATGTGACAGCTCAAGTGCTAAGGCCATCTATTCTTGACTGAATTTCGAACTTCATATTTTATCTCTGGTGCCCCGCGGCGTTAAAGCCATTTGCATAAGCTTAACATCCCTTTTTTTCGGTCAGCAATTCTATGGCCTGGCTCTGCACAATAGCCATTCAGTAGCCCCTTTTTTTTCTTGGCTCAATGCCGAGTTTTATTTCTTTTTTTTTCGGGAGAAATTCACATTTTATTTCTGCGTAAAGCGAGAGGTTCTTTATTATATTATACCAATTGCAAGGAATGGACAACAGGAACTGCCTTGACCGGCGATTGGTGATTGGTGAGGCTCGAAATTAATTTGTCACTGATAAAAGACAAACACAAGTGCAAGCGGGGGAAATGCGGCATAGTTACAACCGGGCCCGGACAGCAGTAATTAAAAAGCAGCCCACAAAAACCCCAACCAAATCAAAGGCAAAAAAACAAAAAAAAAAACGCCCACACAATCGGAAAAAAAACAAGAGAAAGAAAATAAAAATTTCGCCTCGTCGGGCGAGCAATTAAAAGTTGTTGCGTATACGCCGCGTTAACAGGAGGCCGGAAAAAGGGAGCAATCGGCGCGGCGCAATGGCGCAGTTCTTTCGAGGTCACCGCGTTTTACATTTCCTATTTTCGGTGCCTCGTTGTAGATTCTATTTATTGCAAACTGCAGTTGCCAGCCTACTACAGAAAAATTCAATAATTCATAGTGTTTAGCCCCACAGCATCGACTTTTTTTTCGCACTCTCTCAGCTTTCAACTTTTGGCCCTCTTATGTAAGACCAGAGGCACACGCATGTATCTCCAGCTTGGAATATACTTTTTACGAGGGTCCCCTCTTGCTTTTATTGTCTACTTCTTATGGCCATTTAACTGACGCCACTTTGTCTGCTCGAAGCTCAAACTTTTGGCTTACATTCAGCCTCCAAACCCATACGATGTATATATATATAAATAATGTGTACAAATCTAACAAACTTATGCGATGCTCAACCTTCTCACTTCTGGTGAACCCAACAACATGGACCAACAACAACAACGAGGCAGCTTGATTTGGAGCGTGAAATCAAGAAATACGCTCAGGAGGAGCAGGGGGTCAGGGTGAGTGTGTGTACCAAAAAAAAATACAACAACAATCGCAATAAAAAGAAAACCAAAAACTCAGAGCTAAAGACCTTCTTAGGGCCAATCCACCCTGTCTTAACCCCCGACTGCCGGTGACCAAGGCTTAGTATGCTACTCAGTATGCCAGACCACACAAATCCATATTCAAATATTCATGTTGTTTGGCTCGGCCCCTCCAACACCCCCTATTACCCTCTTCTCTTTGTATATATCTTTCTCTGTGTATTTCTCTGCCTTTCTCTGTCTCTCTGTAACGCCCTGGCAAATTAGAAACTATGCAAAACGATGCCAATGGCTGAATTTTAATTAGCAGCCTAAGCCACGGGGCCAAAGGGGGTAAGTGGCGGGATCTAGATGTATTACGGGGATTGGCACATGCCGACGAGAGACAGGACCGGACTTAAGTGCGTTGAGGGCTTTTCTTATAGGGAAATTGTATAAATATGTAAACAAATATAAATATATATATAAAGGGAAATAGTAGTAGGACACGAAATGTGGGTTTGTGTAAGGAAAAGGTGGTTTACCTTTATAAATTGAAGGAGAAATAGAAAATATATGATTTACAGAGATGGAAATCATAGAAACAGTATATAAACTAAAGAGTTTTCTCAGGAAAAGATTAAATATTAGATGACAATATTGTTTTTATATTAAAAATATCAGGAGATATTCAGATAAAATCTTCCCTTGAAGCCTTGAGCCAAACTAAAGATTACAGTTCCTCAATTACTACTTAAAACTTGAGAAAATCACGGAAAACCTGACTAATTTAAAGTGAAAAGCTAACCAAATCTTTAAGGAGCCAACCTAAGGATTAAAGTTGCGAAATTCCTACTTAAACCATAAGAAAATCACAGAAACTTAGCTTAATTTCGACAACAAAGCATATCAGAATCTATAGAAAGCCATCACCGATCACGTTTAAGCTTATAATCATATGTAATATTCGCCTTAACATTAAATATCAGAAGAAACACAGAACTGATCCTCAAAAATCAAAGCTAAAGGCTCATGTTCCCAATTTCTATTGAAAACTTGAGAAAATCACAGAATCCCAACTTAATTTTAAGGTAAATGCCTAGTATAAACTACAGAATACCTTCACAGATCACAATATTCAAAGTTTAAGTTCATACTCAATATGATTCGTCATATAGCATTACATAGTAAATTACCTTCTTATATTGACCCAAAAAACAAAGCTGTCATGCATAAATCTCAATACAATTTGCTCAAATAAAGTAATCAACCCTCCAAGGATAAGGCACCCGAAAAAAATTGGGTTAAATCGTAAATTTAAAAAGGCAAAAATTGTGAGCTGACCAAAACCGAGTTGATATAAAATACTGCCCTGCCCAGAGCTATATTAAATTTCTTTCTGCCCAGCAAACCGATTGCGGCAGGCGAAGCTGAAGCTGCCTCACTCGCAGGTCACTAAATAAGGCTCACACGACACGACACCCCCGCACATAAAGTTAACCGATGCCAGAGCCAGTCCTGCGTCCTATGCATACGCATAAATAATAATGGGCATGGAGCACGGAAGATGGGGTGCAGCTGGGAGCAGGGAGCAGGGAGCAGAGTCCTGCCTGGTAGCTGGTAACTCGTTATGGCTGCCAGTGTGCTGGGCCTTGCTCAACGCTTGATATATTATGCTGCTCGGCTGGCAGGGAGCTCTTTGTTTTGCGGGCTTAAACGGGGGCGGTGGTGCAGGGCATAAAATAATTACGCGGCCTACCGCAAAATTCATTTTACCAGCTCCAGCAGGAATGCAGGAAAAAATAGAGGCACAGGCAAACTCCTCCAGCTGCATTTCTGTGCATTTAAAGAGGGTCTTCGATTTATCGATTGCCGTGCGATGGGTAATTGCTTGTGGAAAAACAAATGACTGCCTGATGAGTTGCCCACTTAGCATAATAATTGAATGGAAGCTGGCTAAATATGCAAAGTGTTGCCTACTTTTGCGGGCCAGTTCATACGGAAAGCGTAGAGGGGAGGCAGCAGGCAGGCAGCAGCAGTCAGGACCTCCCGCAAGTCAGCTGCTTGCGAAGTGCAGGCCATGTCATGCGCAGGCCATCAGTTGCATGTGGCATGTGGCCGTTTCGACCATTCGCAGCCATTGCAGGGTTAAGGTTCCAGCGAGTAACTGTAAAACGAGTTCGTTCTACCACTCTCTCTCTCTCTCTCTCTCTCATTCTTTCTTTCCCTTTATGAAGTAATCAATACCTTAGCTTTTGAGCGTAATTGAACGTAAAAGCTCTCGCCTGACTTGTAAAGCTCTAAGGGGCGCAGACCACATGACTGGACTTCTGAGCGGAATTGTGGAATTGGGCTCAATCGGGTTGAGTCCTTTAAAAAAGAGAAAAGCCGAGAGAGCCGTGCAAAGAATGGGCTTTCTTGGTGCCGAAAGTTGTTAAGTTTTTAAGTCTTTCAAGTTGTGCTGAATGAAAACCGAACTGTAAAATGAATGAGAAGTAAATGGTTCTCCTTTCCCAGAAACTAAGTGGTAAAAGCTCAGCTATAAACAGCTGGGAATTGGGATGAAATGGGATAAACAGGAGTTGTTGCAGGCACTGAGAGAAACAATTAAAGGGAAAATGTTCAGGTTTCTGAATAGTAATAGTGATTTCTATAATTTGTGATGGGTTAAATAACAAAATATCTGGCATAGTGCCTAAATAAGTCTGAATTCTAAAGGACATTATGGTTTCTGATTGAGTAACGAAGGCTGTGCTGATGAAAAAGTGGAATACAAATTGAGGGACAAAAGATGCAAGAAAAAAACCAGCACAAAAACCCTGACAATCCAAGCCAAGCTGGTTACATCTCCAATATAATACTCCTTAAACCTATTCAAGCCGCTCTAACTCAGATATAAAATCCCAAAATAGACGTCACAACTAACACAGATCCTCCCGACTAGTGCCGAAAGCCCCAAGAGCACCTGAGAGCCGAGTGAAAGCTGTGCGCCTGAGCCAAGCACCACAACGAGTGTGACTGCAAAAAGTTGGCCACCCACAGAGCGTATGAGTGATATTTCTGGCTGCTGAGTGGCCTCGTGGTCGCAAAAGCTCCGCAGGCGCGAACAGTTGTACACGCAACGCTCTAGCCGCCGAGCCGAGACACGGACGAAACGGATAACGGGAAAACGGAAAAACGGAAAGAATTGAATCGCATAGAACCGAAGTCGCAGGAGAGAAGAATCGAGCAGAGCGCGTCGCGAAAAACGCACAGCAGAAAGAAAGAAAGAAGTGTGGCAAGGAGGCGAGTGGCAAATGGCACACAAAATTGTGTAGTGGGCAGCGAGCCAACGCCAAGTGAATTAGGACTCCGCCAGGATAACGAGGCCCACACGAATACCGAGTGGAGGCCCCTCTATATATCATCCGCCGTACAGATTCGCAAAAAGAAAATCCCACTCGTGGCGCGAACGCGTGTGCTGCCAAAGAAAATATATAATATATGTATATATATATATGAAAAATCCGCTCCTTGACCGAAGAAGGATGTAGAAAAAAAAAAGAAGGGAAATGTTGAGCATTTCATTATTGTGCCTTTACCTGTAAATGTCAATGTCTGTGTTTGCAAATAGTAATTGCTTGAATCGAGAGTGCCAGTGCAATTTTTTCAAATAAAAATCCCTGCATCAACCCCATTGTTTTAGCCGAGCAGCTGAAGGAAAATCAGCAGCAGGAGCAGCAGCAGCAGTAGGAGCCGCAGCAGCAGCAGCAGCAGGAGGAGCAGCAAAAAACCAGAGCACCAGCAGCAGCATAAAATCAATAATTTTTGCTTAAGCAGCCGCAGCAGCCGAAAAAAACGTTCTTTGCCAGCAAACATTAACTAGCAAACAACAAAGACAACAACACAACGAAACGAGAAAAACAACAATTTCTTTTTATAGCTCGTCCTCGTCCTCTTCGTCGTCGTCGTCGTCCTGCCAGCGTCTGTGTGTGTCTCTCTCTCTCTCTCCTTCTCCTTCTCCGCAGTGAGAATGTGCGAGTGTGTGTGCGGTGGGCCAGAAGGTTACATTCACAATCACACTCCCATTTGCATTAAGCACTAAGAATCCGGAAGCAGCGCCAAGATAATACAACAGCCAGCACGTTTTTTTCCCGGAAAAGTGAATAGTAACGAAGGGCCAGCAGTAGTTTATTATTGTATTACAATAATACCTGGAGACACTCTCACACACACACGCACTCAGACACCTGCGCACAACACAACCAAGCGGGCAGCTCAACTTACATAAATAGCAGGCTGTGGAAGCCGAGCAGCACTAAGTCCAAGTACAACGAACTGCAGCACTGCAGCAGCAACATTAGCACTTAACGACCAGGCGAGACACCCAGAAACCTATGGACAATGCCTATGTCTACTACAAGGTATTATGCCCGCCAGAGTCCAGCAACGGAAACAGTCATCCAATCAGTCAGTCAGTCAGTCAGTCAGGCAGGCAACGCCATGCCACTGAAAACACCGAGAAATACCATCATGTCATCAGCTTGAAATGTCACTACTTCATCATCAGCACACAAGAACCTTCAACTCCATTCAAAAGTCAATCAGCCAGAGGCAAACTCGCATAACAAACTAACAAAACCAACGAAATGCAACTAAACGAAATGTCTCTGGGTTGGAATTTTCACATTTTCCCCCATTTACCTCCTCATCCTCCTCCTACGGTTTTGGTGGTACAATGGGCATATCGTAGGCTCGGTCATGGTACAGTTCGCCTGTAAATAGTGTAAATCAAAACGATGGCTATCAATGGGGCCACAATAGACCATCCCCCTAGACCCAGGACCCACACCCAGGACCCACACACTCAGACATCCAGACACCAAAAGCCATTTAAATGTCCTGTCAAGGCGTAACATGAGCAACTCCAAATGGGAGGGGAGCGGCAGTAAGTGAGCGATGAGAGCGGGAAAAGCTTAGAAAAATTGTTCACAGTTAGGAAAATGCAACAGAAATATTTAGTAAAAAGTTGGTCAAAAGAAAAATAAATAGGGGAGCTAAAACCAACGTTTTAAGGCTTAAAAACATTTATCACAGTTGGAAAAGCATTCAGAAAAGCAGCTAATACCAAGTATTTACAACATTTTAAGGCTTAGGAAAAATGTATTACATTTAGAAAAACAAAATAGAAAAATTCAGTTTAGAGAAGTAAATAAAATTGGCAGAAAATACCAATTATTTACAACATTTCAAAGCTTCGAAAAATGGATTACTTTTAAAAAAATAGATTATAAATATACAGTTAGGAGAAATAAATAAAATAGGCGGCTTATAGCAAGTTTTAATAACATTTTAAAGCTTCAGAATTATTCAGTTAAGAGAAATAAATAATAAATAAAACTTTTACCAAGTTTTCATAACATTTTTAAGTGAAATAGCCAAAAATATTTCTTAAAGAAAATATTTCCTTAAATATTTAGATGCATTTTCAGGCAATATCCCTTGGATATTTTTCTCTGTGCATCAACTGCCACGCAAAACAAATAAAACTTGTTAAACTTCTTCTGTTTAGCCTGTCCTTTTGTGGCCTCGAGCTGCAAATTTAATTTCACACACACAGTGCCACATATCAGCACTTGCACACACACACACACGCATACTAACACATTGACGAGGCCAAAGCCAACATACAGTAATGCGGCAGGCCATGCTGTCTAAAAAGGGGAAAGCGCATTGCCTGCTTTTCTGCGTAATTAGTGAAATTCGGCAACAGGGCGAACAACTTGCAGAAAAGTGCAAGAAGCATAGACAGCAAGTGCAGACGGGGCCCTGGCACCCGTTTTTCCATTTGTCGCCCATCCCTCCCCCATTTTTCAGCCCCTCGCTTCCCATTTTCCCCCCCCCCCCCGCCTCCTCTGCCACATCTGCTCTCATTAGCAGAAAGGCCTACCGAAAAAAATTCCAAAGCGAGCAAACTGACAGGGATGCACTTCATAAATGTCACTTGAAATACGCTTCCATCGGGCACGTGCGTGCGGGAAAAACACGGGACAGCCACTGACAATGGGTTAAGAACGGGGATTGGGGATTGGGGGCGTCAGACAGGACACAATGGGGAAAAGGACTCTCTGTCTGGCCTTGCAAGCAGCAAAAAAAAAACACACAAAACTGAAAGGAATAAGCACAAACGAAACAAAACGTGAACGTGATGATTTGTCATGATTAACGCAGGGGAATGGTGAGATGGGGATACCCTCCATTGAAAAGCAGGGACTTTGCCCGCATCCACTTTAATTTTTTCTTGTGCCCGTTGCTTGCAGAGTTCAAGGGTGTTTTTTGTTCGTGTCAATGCATGTAACCCAAAAAGGATGCATATAAAGGATTAAAGCATTAATTAAAAAAGGAAAATCATACACGAAAGGTGCTAGGCGATAACAAACCTAACTAAGTACGCAACATAATAAAAAAATAGCCTAGCTTCAAATGCTTACTTATCCTTTTTTATACTCATTATCAGAGGTATTTCATAGTCGTGGCACTTGAATTTGGCAATATTTATGGCTTTCCTGCCTTGTTTGTACTGTTTGATGTGCTCACATGTCAATGTCGTCTTTCGGGGGGTACAGTCTCGTCCTCTCTCGCTCTCTCCCTCTCGCTTTCTTCCTCCCTCTCTTGTTCGTCCCTCACTCCCACTTGAAAAAAAGTCATAAAATTTGAAATTGTTTTTCCCCCAGCTTTGTTTTCATTTTGCAATACATATTCGGTTTAATGTGTTTGTTTTTTAATTTTATGATTTGTGCTGGGCACGCAACAAACGAAAATAGCAGCAAAGCGAGTGAAAAGCCAGAAAATACACTCTGCTACATGGCACTTAACACACTTCCAACACAACTACACTACCACACACACACTTGGACATTTCTCGGCTTTTGATTTCGCCTCTTACTTGTGTTCTTTTTGGCTTTGTTCTCGCTCTCTCTCTCTCTCTCTATCGGCCCCTCTCTAGCCACCCCTCTCCCGGTCTGTACTTCTCTCTTTCTCTCTCTCTCTCTCTCTCTCTCTTTGCTCAGTTACCGCTATTGTAGTCCCTGTTCAAAGACACACAAACACACGTGACGTATACGTAACCTTGTAACCAAAATGTTATTTCGGTCCGCCATTTCCATGTGTTTGTGTGTGTAAGTGTGTGGGTGAGCCAAAGTTCTTGGCATTATTTTAAGTGCTCTGCTCACCTGCGCTGCCTCTCTCTCTCTCTCTCTCTCGCTCTAGCTCTCTGTCTATCCCGCTTTGCCACTCTTTCTACTCTTCCTCTTGCCAGTTGGCATCATTTTCTAAATTTAAATTAATCTTTGTTTTACTTGGAGCATAAAAGTATATAAATGTGTGTTTTGTGTCTTAATGTTGTTCGTGTAATCGTTTCTTTACCATTTCGCCCCTGTAGCTCACCACCTTTCTCCCCCTAATTTACCCTAGTAACTCCCCTAGTTTTCTTTAATCACTTTATATATATATATTATTCCCTTACACTTTCCAACACTCGCTTTTTATTTAGATTTAATTTAATGACTCTACACACACATACACCAAAACACACACAGCCACACAATGTTTGTTCTGCGTTAAACTTAAACTTAGCATTTTGAACGGAACGCTGATTTTTGAACTCCTTTTTCTTACTGTTCTTACATAATCAAAAAGTAATATATAACATTTAACCAAAAAAAAAACACACCAAAGAGCAAACCATAGAAATCCGAAAATCAGAAATCACAAATCAGAAATCAGAAAATATATATCCGAAACCGAAACCGAAAGCAAAATCCCAACTGAAATGATCAGGATACCAATTAACAAAACATTAGTGAACTGTGATCTATTTAGCATACAAGAATAATTCTTTTGTCATTTTATTGCCAAAAGATGCAGATGATTTTTTCACGAAACCTATCGATTGTAATGGCTCCAATAATTGGCATTATCGAATCAAGATCCAAAATTCAAATTCAAATCTAAACGAACCAAAAAAAAAAAAAAATATAAAAACACTTTCAAGTAGGCAAGAATTCTTGAATCATTAAGCAAGATCAAGCGAATCAATCAATAAATGCAAAATATATATTTGTTTTCAGAATTGATCTTTTTTAATTACCTACAAAATCAAAAAAAAAACATATATTTTGTTGTTGTTCTAAAAGAAATCACGCAAAAAAAAATATAAGAAACCGAAAAACAATTGAAGAAATGCAATAACAAATATAAAAACAAATTTGTTTACCAAGTATAAAAAAAAACGTATGCAACTATTTACAATATGCTTTTGTAATATTTTCGCACGATACCAAATCAAAAAAAAATCAAATAAAATCAAAATAACTAAATAACAAACGAAGAAAATACTACCGAAAGGAAAGCAATAACAAATTGATTAATACTTCGAGTAGACGGGCAAGAAGAAGAAGCTAAGCAAAGAAGTTCGATTCATTCACTGACAACTCTTTGACGATAAAATGATAAAACAATTACGACGTGTATATATATCCACAATATGGCTAACAAACATATGAATATATACTCCTACTCCTCTGTTTCTGTCTCTGTTTCTCCCCCACTCTCACTCTCTATCTCTCCATCTCTCGCTCTCTCTCTCTATCTCACTCTCTCTGTCTCTTTCTATCTCTGTCGCTCTTGATATATATAAATATATATACCGAATATCAGCAACTACAACTACTATATATATATATATAAATATGTTACTCTCCAGTATGTTGTTTTCGATATTATTGCGTTACTCCGCTTACGACAGACCGAGATATCCCTCCCTGCCATTCTCCATTCTCCAATTCTTCTGCTCAGAAGAAGTCCCGCCCCCCAAAGATTCCCGAAAAAGAGAAAATCAAACAACAAAAAAAAAAAAAGGACATTTTCACCACACACCCACACACGTTCTTGTGTGTCCTTTTGTGCACATGTGTGGCGGTGTATTCGTGTTTGTGTATGATATATTACTTTTTGGTTTTTGTAAATATCGAACTAACCTCACCTACAAACGTTGACCGATCGGATCGAAGCTCTCGAACTTGTTCCAAACTTTTACACAAAACACACGACGCAATGCAACAAGAACACTCCTTCATGATGGGTTCCACACTCGCACACACACACACACAGACCCGCCCCCTCCCCTCTGTCACAAGAACACTTGGAAAATTACACTGGAAAAAAAATAAAAAGATTAAGAATTCAAAAAGAAACTAAACTCTGCTCTGTCTGACACACATAACTTGCGTTCTTTCCATCTCTCTCAAAGTCTCTATGTAAGCGTCTATCTCTCTCTGTCTCTGTCGATCTCTTTCACACACACTCTCTCTCTCTATCTATCTCTCTCTCTCTCTCGCTCACTGTCTGTCTAAACAACTATATGAATATATATTTTGTTTGTTTGTTTCTCCAACACACCGAACCAAATTATTTAACAAATATACTTTTGCACGTTATTTCTATAATGCATCTGAACTATATATTGTTATACGAATATTTATGTTTCATTTCTGCGTACAAACAAAATACCGAAAAGAAAGTAAAAAAAAAATTGTACAAAACCAAATACTGAAACCCAAACAAAATACAGCAAGAAAAAAATACCAAGAGAAATATACGAAATCAGAATCCGAGTTGCATTTTGTATGCCACGTTGATCATGCCAGCGACCAGAGATACATTTACACACATAAACACAGGGATACAGCCACCCTCTCAGATACAAAGATACATAGATACATCATCCTCATATAAATAGATACAAGAGAACCAGCAGCCACCGCATCCTCGTGGCGGCTGTCAACCAAGTGACACACATTTCATGTTGCGCCTCTCCTCACACACAGACATTACTCATACGCCCCATACGCCACATACGCCACATACACCACACACACACAGCCCGCCCCCCGCCCTTGTTGAACTTTTTTTGGGTGCCAACAAGAGCCGTTGAAAGTGCCTAAAGAACTAACTATATAAAGCCAAAAGCCGAAAAGAGTTAACCAAATGGAAAGCCAGAACGAAAAAGTACCAAGTACCAAGAACCGAAAAATCATAATTCATAATCAACTAATCTCATATTCTATTACAAAACCTTATTGTAAATTAAGCGCAAAAAAGTGTCAACAACAAAAAACTCAAAAGAACTTGCAGAAAAACAACAAAAATAATAATAATAATCATAACAATAATAATAATAATGATAATGATAATGATAACAAGAACAAGAGAAGCAAAAAGCTAATTATTTACGTTTTAATATGGGGCCAGAATAGTCCGTAAGTGTTTCGGGCAAAAATCGCTTTCGCTATGTTAAATGTAAACCAATTCAAGAATACCTATATATATATATATAATATATGTAATTACCTCTATATATATAGATAGCTAATGTTTGTTAAGCCACGATCATGATCACGCTCCACACGAAATGCCAGAAACCAGAACCAGAACCAGAAACAAAACTAAAACTTAAACAACAACAACCAGAAACCAAGCTAAAACTAAAACTAAAACTAATACTTAAACCGAAACTTAAACTTAAACTGAAATCAAAACTTAAACAAAATCAAGCTGTGAGCACATCGAAGCCGGAAAGTCGAGTGAAAGTTAAAAAAGATAACAGATAACAGATATAACACCAGACCCAACAGCATAACAGACCCAGAGAGCTCTCTAGACACCACAGAAACAGCCAAGTACCAACTACCAAGTACCAACTAACCCAACCAGTCAGTCAGTCAGTCACAGCAGTTACAGCAACCACCATTTGAAATCGCCCCGTTTCAGATGTACAATAACTACTCGGGCCTCGCCGGAAGCAGCCCCCCCTTGCCGGACATTATCGGCCAGTACTACGGCCCCGGGCCCACGGTCCTGGGTCCCGGCTCTCTGCCCTACGGCGGCTCAGCGGTGGGCAACGGCTACGGCCCCGCCTACGATCTATACGGACCCTCGACCTCAGCCACTGCCGGCGGCTATGGCGGCCTCTACGATCCCCTGTCCACCGCCCAGCTCTATGGCGCAGGCCAGTGTCAGACCTCACCAATCCGTAGGAGACGCTACAGCATTGCCGGTCTGCCCTCGGCCACCATGTACAACGATGTCTATGGCTATCCAGCGCCACCGCTGCACCAGACCAGCTCCTCAAACATTGTGAACCTGCTGAACGAGGCCCACAAGTCGATATCGCGCAGCTCGCAGATACTCAATCTCACGAACCAGGCTCGCCAGCTGGGACAGCTGGTAACAACGCCCTTGGGAGGTGTGGGAGGAGGAATGGGACTGGGCCGCGTTGTGTCCAGCTACCCGACGCTGCACCCGGGTGACACCTCGCCGCCGTACCTCAACGACAACCTGCTGCAGATGTCCACGAGCTTCTCCTCGCAGCCGAACATGTACTTCCAGCCGGCGGCACAGGCGCAGCAAGTGCTGCCCACACAGTTGACGGCGGCCCAGAGTGCCGCTGCGGCGGCGGCGCGACTGCGTCCGGCGTACTCCGTGACGAATCTGGTGTCCAGCTATCCCACCACAACGGGCTACGGGGCCTGCAAGTATGGGGGGGGCTACGGGAATCCCTACCAGAGCGACCTGGGGGTTGCCAGTGGCTATGGGAATCCCCTGGCTCCCTTCCAGCAGCGTCAGCTGCTGGCCCAATCGCTGCATGCCTCCAATCCCGCCATCTCGCAGTACTACCAAAGCCAGGTGCCCGGAGCAGGAGCCGCCGGAGCAGCGGCCCTGGCCTATAATCTGCAGCAGCAATTCGCCGGAACGCAGCACTATGGAGGCAGTGCCCAAGGACCGCCGCTAGGACACTCGCACATCCAGGCATCGGTGCAGCAGCAGATGCATCCGCAGTACCAGTACCATGTGCACCAGCATCAGAATCACCTGCAGACGCACCCGCTGGCGGCGCTGGCCAATACGGCGGGACCGTTCGGCGGAACGCTGGCCAGCAGTGCCCGGGATTATGCGGAGGGACTGCAGCATCATGGCCATACGCATCAGCATCAGCATCCGCATCTGCATTCGCATCTGCACCCGCATCCGCATCATTCCTCGCATCACTCCTCGCATCACTCGGCATATCCGCACTCGCATACGCACCATCAGGCGCAGGTGCCGTCGTCACATCAAGCTCACCATCACCACCATCTGCCATACTCGAAACTAGACTTAGATTACCCGAAACTGCCGCAAGAGCATAAGCGACAAGTAAGTTTTAAATTTGACGTAGACACGCTATCCCTAGACTCCTAAAGAACCATCAAAGTCCCCCCCGTCCCGAAAACTGAAATCTGAACTATAAAATCAGAAGAAAAACCCCCTGAAAGTTAAAGTTGAAGTTAAATTCAAACAATTCGCAAAACCCCAAATTCAACTCGTCACCGCCATCAACGAAAACCATCAAGTCATCCCCTCTATATATATAAATAACAATCAGAGATCGAACGAAACCCATTGGAAGAAGATCTGGCACCCTCTATATTACTATATAGAGATGGCAGGCCGATCTGCATTTAACGCTTTCCTCTGCATCAACCAGTGAGCCCTTGGCAGTGAACGGTTCTCGCGTAGGGAGAAGATAAGACACCAAGTATTATACATACAATATATATACAAGTTATATGATAATAAATCGGAATACTCTTAGTAGATTCTAGGCTAAGCAGCGGAGAGTGGAGAAGGAGAACTATTGTTTCATGTGCCATTTTAAAGTAGCAACAGTAAAAGTGAAACGAAACGAAGCGAAACGATATGATATGATATGAAATATTATGAACGATTAAAGCTTATCCTTGATTTCGATTTAGGTTCTTTGCATAGAGCACTCAGGGCAGAACTTTTCAGAGAAAAAAAATACAAAGGAAAAACGCCAATTGTTTGACTTTTCTGTTGTGGAAATTGTAGAACCTTGCTCTTGACTCTCAAAAGTAAAAGACTGTATATAAAACTAAATGAGATTTACTCACAAATTAAATAACAATTTATATATTATACGCAGGATAAGAAATGAAATAACATTTACTTTAAAGATTAAACTTGACGTGTGAAGGCAAAAGTAAACATAAAACGAAGCTTAAAAATTTATTAAATCAAAACCTATAGTGTAACTCGTACTTAGTATGAACATTCGACAACTTAGCCAATTGTTAGAGCAGCACAGACACACACTCTATCTATCTGTAAGCGACTAAGTAACGAAGCCCCTGCATGGGCCCTCTCCTATACCCAAGCAACCTACTAACTACCTAACTAACCAGCAGCTCTAACCCAATTATAACTTTCTCTCTATCTCTATCGCCACCTCGTATTAGTGGTGTGGCATCATTTGCGTAGAACAATTGTTTAACTTAGGCCTAACTTAACTTTTTTCCCTCCTCCTCAGCCTCGTAAAGTTAGGTAACATTAAGTTTCAACTCTCCCGAAAGCCTTCCCCAGCAAAAGCAAATGCAAGAGTTATAAACTTATTAACTAGCGTGTGATTAGCAATGAAGGTCAATTATGAACGAAAACATTGAAATTTATATGTGCAATCTAGAGCCGGATATATAGATCGCGTTAGTTGGATTAGTTTTTTGTGTGTCTGAGAGACAGCCAGCAAAGTGAAACGATGAAGCATTCAAAATGTGTCTATGCGAATATTATATTGTATTATATATATTCGCCTCAACTAGTGTTTGTATTTCGTATTCGAAGAAGCGCTTTACACATATATATATGCAAGTATACAAAATATTGAAGAGCTAATCCCCCCCAGTTGAGTTTTATTCTCCGAACTTCGTTCGTTTTCTGAAGCCTAAAATCAATTTGAAAATTTATTAGAACAATAAGAGAAATTCTTTTGAGTAGTAGACACTTCTAAGTCGGACTATCGATTATAAACGTGCTATATATCTTGTTTATTTGTGCTTGAAAAAAAATCGAAATTTAATGCGTAGATGATATTTCTCAAAGAAAGTAAAAAAATTCTTGTTAAAGTAGTGGTTAAATATATACAATATAGACGATTCGGTTCGGAGTTGTGAATCCGGGAGTTACTTTCGTTTTTTCGACCCTAGTTGTAGTTGGTAGTTCCCCCTAAAAATATGCAGCAATCGCAGAAAAAAACGCGGAAATTGTGTTCATAGATAAAAACTCTTTTCAATTGTTTATATATACATATATAAATATATATATAATGCGAGTGTAGTCGAGAGATAAAAGCTTATCACTAGCCAATTCGAAAGACAGCACTTCGGTGCAAGCGTGTGAATAGATAAGTAGATATACGGAGATAAGAAGATACAAAGATACAAAGATACTATTATCCACTAGCTTTTCCAACTTCTGTTCTTGTTGTTACTCAGCCAAAAATAAACTACTTAGATTCCCCTTTTCGACTCGGTTTGATTTGTACAACCCCCCCTTCTACAAGACGACGAACAGAACAAGAAACGAGGCATTTGAATATTGATATAAGATATACACACATTATACATAACTCTCTATATATATATATATATATACTTGTATTGTATTTGAATAATTATGGTTAATATTCTGATTATACGCATATACATTTATGGTCCCACGGGATGTACTATTTATACAATGATTTAACTGTAAACCTAATTAAGATCGCATTCAGACTTAATTCCGACAAGCAACAAAGCAACAAAAAAATATTCTCGAAATCTGTTAAACTTAACTTAAGCTGTAAGCATTATAAAATGGAAACTTTTCGAAAGCAAACAATAAAATTACATACGAAAACCGAACGTCCTTACGTCGTTCATGGAAACAGAAATCGAACCATAGGAGAACTATATAGAACTTTGTATAGTTCAGTCCTCCAAGACACACTCGCACACACCCACACCATAACACACAGATAACACTGAAAAGGATGACACCCAACGAGGGCGGTTAGGATAACGAGTACCTGTACCTGTACCTGTACCGATATGGGGAGGGGCCCAAAGACATTATCCATTATCCACTTCTCAGTCATAATCTACAAGGCGTAAGCTCGCTCTTCGCACCTCTAAATCGCTCATTTCACACTCAGTTGCCACAGCAGCAAGATACTCGTACTTCCTGTTGCGAAAACAAAACAAAAAGAAAACACCAAGTATCTGTAGTCCTGGCTAAGGATCTGTCCCCGGCCCAGGCATTAACCGAGCGCCAAGCAAAATCTGTTCTAATTATATGTACTTGTTCGTTCCTTTCCAATCACCCAACCAACCCACAACTCCAACTCCAACTCCCAATTCGATCCTCAGCTGGACGAATTCCGTCTTGAAATACAGAGAAGGGATCAAGAGATCCTGGCGATGGCGGCCAAAATGAAAACCCTCGAGGAGCAGCATCAGGTAAATTAATCCCCCAAGCTCCGGGCCCCATAAGTTTGTCGTTTGCACAGTAAAGTAATATCCGTTAGGACTACCAGCGGCACATAGCGGTGCTCAAGGAGTCGCTATGTGCCAAAGAGGAGCACTACAACATGCTGCAGACGGACGTCGAGGAGATGCGCGCCCGCCTCGAGGAGAAGAACCGTCTCATCGAGAAGAAGACCCAGGGCACACTCCAGACCGTGCAGGAGCGCAACCGCCTCACCAGCGAGCTGACGGAGATCAAGGACCACATGGACATCAAGGACCGCAAGATCAGTGTGCTTCAGCGCAAGGTTAGATTCTAGAAACCCCTAAATCCCAGCCAGCAGCCAGAAAAGTAAAGGGTTTTCTTTTACTTTGAGTATTAATAATGAGATTTATAGTGAGAAAGAGGGTAAAGTTTACTCAAATACACTTTAGGCATTTTATAGTGAAGTTCTACTAACATTTTTATTATTCTCATCGTATTTCAATCTTTAAAAAGTTAACCTAAAGCCTAGATTTAATAACTTGAACTTTTAATACGCTTTTTAAGAATACCAAGTATTTAAAAAAGAGTTAAAGGTCTAGGGATATACCTTGAGCTTTTTGATAACCTTTTTAAGAAAATACACAATTTAAAAATGAGTTCAAGGTCTTAAGAATAAACCTTCAAGAAGGAAACTCTCCTTTTCTGGTTGCCCCCCAATCCTCAAGCCCTGATCTCTTCCCTCTGTAGATCGAAAACCTGGAGGATCTGCTCAAGGAGAAGGACAACCAGGTGGATATGGCGCGTGCCCGTCTCTCCGCCATGCAGGCTCACCACAGCAGCTCCGAGGGCGCCTTGACCAGCCTGGAGGAGGCCATCGGCGACAAGGAGAAGCAGATGGCCCAGCTGCGAGACCAGCGCGATCGGGCCGAGCATGAGAAGCAAGAGGAGCGTGATCTCCATGAGCGTGAGGTGGCCGACTATAAGATCAAGCTGCGTGCCGCCGAAAGTGAGGTGGAGAAGCTGCAGACGCGCCTAGAACGGGCCGTGACCGAGCGGGAGCGGCTCGAGATCAAGCTGGAGGCCTCGCAGAGCGAACTGGGCAAGTCCAAGGCCGAGCTGGAGAAGGCCACCTGTGAGATGGGCCGCAGCAGCGCCGACTGGGAGTCCACCAAGCAGAGGATTGCTCGCCTCGAGCTGGAGAACGAGCGGCTGAAACACGATCTGGAGCGTTCGCAGGTACTCGTGCATTATGACCAGTTTACCCCGCATATCCCCAAGGATATTTACCCAGACATCAAGACCATAACTAAAAATACTACTAAACTTATCATCAATCTGTTCGTATGTATGTGTGTGCGCTGTGTACATATAATCGAGGAACACGCATACATACTACATACTGCTATATCGATAATCTAATGAACCCATTTGCATACACATTCCTATATGTGCTATCTGTATCCACATCTATATCTATATCTATATATATATATCTATATCTGTATCTGAATATGTATTTACATGTACACATTACGCATCCCAACTACCCAACAACAACAATAATAATAACTACAACAACAACCAACCGACCTAAATAAAAATAAAACTCACCCAACATAAACCAAATATAGATGCAGCTAGATGAACAGACCACACTACACAAAGTAAGCCCAATAATCCGAATTCCAATCTTCCAATTGCCAAAACTAGATAAACTGCATAATATCGTAAATCGTAGTTGGTAGATAATTAACATTCTTTGATTATAAACGTACAAAGTTGAGAGTTTTTACAGAAGAGCAGCGATGGGCACTCAAAACTGATATGTAAAACTAATAAAGTATAGCTCTTAATACTGACAAACATGTTTTGCCATATTGAAAATACCGTAAAGTGTAAATATCTTAAATTTAAAATACCAGAAAATATCAGTATTGTGGATATTATCCGAAAAATATTATTGAATTTCTCTTTAATATCTTAAAAACTAGATTTTTGATAACCTTTTTATAAATATAACATTATTTCGCTAAATTAAATATTTAATTGAATATATATTTATATTCCCTACTATTTATATTCCCTAGTTGACGTACTTAAGAGCTAACCGAGTTTAGTGTTTCAGATGCTCTCTCTTTCCATGTTAATGCCCACCGCTGCTCTAGAATATCGTAAAAGTATATTTGATTGTAAAGCCAAGTATTTTTAATGCCTTCAACTAAATCTTACAATTTCTGATTTAAAGTAACTAACAAAACTTCAAATCTCAATTAAAGTAATTAGTTTTTATTATTAACCACAATCATGACGAATCTGGAAACATCGAGTTCCGCTATTATGCAAAATGCACCTTTTATATATCGTAAATCCCCACATATAGTATATATATAAATTCTATATCACTCACATTAGCTACCCCCCCGAAACACCGAAACCCTCTATTTAAAATTTCATTCACCATTTAGAGCCAGCAGGCCTGAGGTCTCACTTAGCAGCACTCAGCCAGCACCTTCAACGATTTCAGAACCGATAAGGCCCTGACATATTGCGCACTTAGATACTTAGATACTTAGAAGGGATTAGCAGCACTCGCCTAGTTGGGTTTTGATTTAATCGGTGTGCAGACAAACGGAGGTGTGAATAAGTTGAATTGATGGCCAACGAACATGCACATTTCGTGACCTAAGTTTAAGATATATATAAATATGTTCCGTATCCGTACTCTTGCAGAATGTACAAAAGTTAATGTTCGAAACGGGCAAGATATCGGTAAGTCGGCCAAAGCCGCTGACCCAGCCTAGTCCGCTCACCCGCTCAAAATTAGTCATTTTCTCCCTACCCAAAAGTAATATATGGGCCACCCCATAGCCAGACTCACGCCACAATATTACCAAGATTGAATGAATATAATGAATAGAGAATCAAGCGTCAAATGCAACCAAAAAATGCACAAGCAAAAGTCTCATTGAATCATTCACAGCTTCATGGATTGGAACAGCTCGCCTGCTGGACTCATCATCATCATCATCATCTTCATTTTTGTATACAAACACAGTCACATCACTTACATTTTGCTAATGCCTTTAAACCGCTTTCGATTGTTGTTTCGTTTGCACTTGTTAACCTTAACAAAAAACTCCTTCTGGCTGTGTTCAAACCACTAATTTGCCCGTCTCTCGTCCACGAACAGACAACGTTTGGCAGGACCACGATGACCACATCCCAGGAACTGGACCGGGCCCAGGAGCGGGCGGACAAGGCCTCCGCCGAGCTGCGACGCACTCAGGCCGAGCTGAGGGTCACTCAGGTATGGTCCACTTGAACCCACACTTGCCTGCGAATCGAGACAGCCATAAACATATATATATATATATATATCGATATGCATATATGAATGCTCTTTTAGTTAGCTTAACATATATATAAATATTTTATGTATGAAACGAACTCTGAAACTGCATTGCTCAGGCGAGAATGCCTACAAAATCTCTCTCTGTGTGTGTGTATATATACTCGTCTCTATGTATCTCGGCGTGCGTGTGCCTTGTTGATGGACCAGAAAACTTTTGCCCCGCGATGAGGAGACTTTTCCGATTGACACCTACCCACCCACTACACACACACACACTCAAAAGAACACCTCTTTCCGCTGCAACACCACCCGAGCACTACAACAACACACACACCTTTAGAGTCGAGAACTCGATTTGAGCTACTTTTATGTTATATTGCTTCTTTCGTAAACCTTTGATTTAACTTTAACCTTAACGTAACTGTAATTGTAATTGTAATTGTAAATTGTAAACTTGTAAATGTCTTAGTAACTTTTACTTATTAATGCGAAAGCCACCGTTGAGACAATGTATACTAAAACCAAAACTCTATCCAAACCGTTGTGCTTACATTCATTCTCTATATATAGGGCGACTTTGAAAAACGTTTTGTGAGTAAAACCGCTTCCAAGCAATCAAATCAATCAAACCAGTTCTTAGTAAACGCAACTAACCGTAATTTAATTCGATTGCCAACTCGAACCAAAGTAATCCAAAGAAACCCAAAAAAAACCAAACCAAAGCTAGTTGCAATCTGTCACTTGTTCAATTTAATGTAACTTGCATATTGCCTGTGAATATACTAACATTGCCGTCATAAAAACATACTATACACATACTATAAATATATAGCATACACATTGTACATTACATCGATTGACCTTGGTGGGGAAACTGCCTAAAGCTTATCCGTCATAGTTCCGGTGTATTCCTGCCCCAAAACCGGAAGCTAGCAAAGTATGACAAAGTATCCTGGAGCGACACACACACACAAACACACACTCTGTTAGTGTAAGCTACGAATGAAGGCCCAAAGGAAGCCGAAAGAAAAGCGGAAAGCGGAAACTGGCTTATGGCCTCAGTTAATTGACTTAACTGCCTTGTCACTTTCATTCGCTCTCACACAAGCGCACACATCATGCACACTTTGCCTTACTTTGCTCTTGCACCTTCACTCTTTTCCTCAATCAACTCACGCTATTTTCTCTCTCTGTTGCTCCTAATTTTCCTCTTGCACTAATGAGCCATCTGTGGTTGTCTACTTCATCCTGAATTCATCAAATGGAATTTATGTCGAACCCAGGGTTCTTTAGTTCATCTGTTTGCCAAGTCGTAGTCCCATTCCTTTACCCAGATTCCTGGCTATAAACTATTAGGTCTTAAGGATTTTTGGGTTTACCATTCACTCGATTTTCTTAAATTTCTCTAACTTTTCCTTATCCCGAATGATTTCTTTGTCTGTTCAAGTTAAATTATCTCAATATATCGAGGATTTATAAACCTGTTGGTAACCTATTAAGAACTAGACACATTTCCAACTCATAT
>JAEIIH010009496.1:0-15198 GCA_018904745.1 Drosophila orosa
CTCACGAACAGCCGTTTTAAACTATTTGCCTCTCGCTCTCTCTCACTGCTTTGAATCGCTGTTTTTCGATCTCCGTACCGTGCTTCAGGGGGAAAACAGGATATTTTAGGGAGAATTTTCAACTTTTTGAGATTATTTAGGGGGAGAGCCAAATTTGCATCTGGTAACACTGATTTCCTGAATAAGCGTGTGTACATTTGCGTAAATTACAATTAAAATAGGCAAAAAATAGTCCCGGGCTTAGCTAAAATGGGCAGCGCGCTGGAAAACTATGTGAATCAGGTGCGCACGCTGAGTGCGTCCGGTAAGTTGGCCCTGCCGGCGCTCCACAAGTCCCGCAGAGAGCGAAGACCGGAGCGGTCGCCGCCTTTGTTTTGTTATTAACGCTCCCTCCGTATTTTTCGTGGCTCAATTGCAGGCAGCTACCGGGAGCTGGCCGACGAGCTGCCGGAGTCACTGTCGCTGCTGGCCCGCAATTGGAGCATCCTGGACAACGTGCTGGAGACGCTGGACATGCAGCAGCACACGCTGGGAGTGCTCTATGTGCTGCTCGCCAAGCTGCATAGTGCCGGCACGGCCAATCCGGAGCCGGTGCAGCTCATCCAGCTGATGCGTGACTTTGTGCAGCGCAACAATGCGGAGCAGCTGCGCTTTGCAGTGTGCGCCTGTGGGTTATGCCGCCCCTTCCATCCCAAATCCAGTCGGTACTGACCTTTCGCTTTAATTTTCCGCAGTTTACGAGACATGCCATCTGTTCACGGACTTTGTGGTCCAGAAGAACCTGAGCATCCTGGGCCTGCGCATCTTGTCGCGTGCCATCGACCAGATCCGACAGCTGGACACCCAGCTGACGCCCATCCATGCCGATCTCTGCCTGCTCAGCCTGAAGGCGAAAAACTTTGGTGTGGTGCTGCCGTACCTGGACGCGGACATCACAGACATCTCCACCGTGGCCGCCGAGTGCAAGACCCAGCAGCAGCAGCAGTCCCAGCACACGGTGGTTAGCAGCGAACCCCGCCCAGGGATGAAACGTACTTAGCCAGCGAATCTCTCTTTGCAGGATGCCAACAACGATGCCAAGTACTTCCTGCTGTACTACTACTACGGCGGCATGATCTACACGGCGGTGAAGAACTACGAGCGCGCCCTCTACTTCTTCGAGGTGTGCATCACCACGCCGGCCATGGCCATGTCGCACATCATGCTGGAGGCCTACAAGAAGTTTCTCATGGTTTCACTCATCGTCGAGGGCAAGGTAAACCCTGCCTCCCCCACACTTTGTCCAAGCCAATGTTATAGCAAGTTGATCTCCCGATTGCAGATACCGAATATACCAAAAAACACACAGGTCATTGGCCGCTTCATGAAGCCAATGGCCAATCACTACCACGACCTGGTCAATGTGTATGTGAATTCGTCCAGCGAAGAGCTGCGCATCATAATCCTCAAGTACAGTGAAGCATTTACGCGTGATAACAACATGGGACTGGCCAAGCAGGCAAGTAATCACCGATTTCTAGTCTAGATCATGATTTATAGATCATATTCTACATTATATAGTGGCGTCAGGGTCTAGATAAGAGTATCAGGTATTTTTTTTAATGAACTGGGCCATTAGTATTATTATTTTTTATGTGTAGCTAAATATTTAGTAAGTCTTCTTTGTTGTTGTTATTTAATTCCATGGAATTGGGTTTGGTTTTCTGTTTTTTGAGTATTTAAGAATATTGTTAGGATAGGTACTTGTGAGTTTTACGAATTTATTCATTGTACCGCCTTGGCAAACACCGAATTTGGCATTTTTCTTTACTTTTTCAACGAATAATCCGTTTTACGTGATGCCCATATCTTCAGTTATTTCTGAATATTTATTATTGTTCAGCAAAAGCATTAAATCCTTGACTTTTATTTACTGTATGCCACAAATGTTTATTTTCTGTAAATAAGTTTAGGTTTCAGAAGATTGTGAACTATAGTCTAGTCCTTTATGATCTTAAGAATTTCCTTTATGATCTTAAGGTTGATCTTTGATCTTAAACTTTTTAACTATTCAAGCAAACTGAAAAAACAAAAGTTTGAAAATGGGAAAATATCTTTAAAATTACCTAAAAGGAGATAATAAACAATTTTAAATACAAGCTGTATATAGACTTTTGTCACAGCGAAGCAGAAATATCATAATTCATTCTTTTATTGCCCTTTGTTGTTTTTTTAATAAAGATTTTTATTTTGCTTAAACGCGGAAGTGCGAGCTGTGTTTATATACACAACCAAAATCGTATTTCCGGTTGCATATACTGAAAGAAGATTTAAATAGTTTATTTTTAGTCTATAATTATAATTGACTTAATTTTTGCAGGTGGCCACCTCCTTGTACAAGCGAAACATCCAGCGGCTAACGAAAACCTTCTTGACTCTTTCTCTGAGCGATGTGGCCAGTCGTGTGCAGCTGTCCAGTGCCGGCGAAGCGGAGCGTTACATCCTCAACATGGTAAATGGCCTGTAGTTTCCACTTGCTATAGATCTCAATTGGCAATTAATTTGTTACAGATCAAATCGGGTGAAATCTATGCCAGCATCAATCAAAAGGACGGCATGGTGTTGTTCAAAGACGATCCAGAGAAGTACAACTCACCGGACATGTTCCTTAAAGTGCAAACGAACATAACTCAGGTTCTGGATTTAGTTAAGCAAGTCAACAAAATGGAGGAGGAGATCATATTGAATCCGCTGGTTGGTTCCACACAATTTCTTGGAAAAGTCACCCCACATTTAAGCCTGTTTATGTCTTTTGTTTTTTAGTATGTGAAAAAGGCCCTTGGCAGCCAGGATGATGACCTAACGTCGCAGCATCCAAAGACCTTCTCGGGGTGAGTTCCCTGCTGTTTTTCAGGTGCAATAATTAATGGTAATTAATCCCGGAACTTACAGCGATCCCACAGATTGATTATGCCACCGCCGCAGATCCACCAGCAGCAGACTGCTGCTCTGCTATCATCTTCGTACGCTCATCCAAGTCGCAGCCGCGAGGCCCTGGGCCTCCGAGACGCTGAAGACTCCCCGCAGTCCATACACTCATCCAGCTAAAATAACAACAAACTGCGCTCTTATTGCAAATTTATAGATGAACATGCTATTTTAAATAAACTATGTATAAATCTATGACTAAGCGAGGCTCCCCTTATCAGCTATTGCCTTTGACTCACACGATTTTTGGGGTATTGCAACGATAAGGCGGCATTCTACGCGATTCCACGGCATTCTACGCATCGATCATCGATCGGCGAGCGGCGATCAGGCGACGTTTACAATTCCGCCGACCGGTTAAGTGCTTTGTACTTGTACTTGCCCCCAATCTACCTTAATTGCCGTTCGTCCAGCCATTATCGCTCTCAAGATACCTTTATTTACAATATCAATATGTAACCTAACCTTAGGGGTAATATGAACAATTAAGTGACTAGATGCCAGCGGTAGCAAGTTAATTTTTAGTGGTGTGTAAGCCTAGTTTTGTGTTGTCTATGGCTAATTGCTTTTGTTGTTCTGTCGTTTGTATCACCAGGCGTCTCGTGTGCGAGTGGGTGTGATTGTGCCATGCCATGCCATGCCTGCTGGTGCTCCGATCGCCTGAATTAAAAACCGAAGCGTCGCTGCCGTCGGACTGAGATTCGATTCTCGGCGCCTCACGCTGCCAGCTGGCTGGTGGCGGCTGCTCTCGCTAACCGGTTTTCATGGCGTCTAGATCCGCGATGGCAGTCTTCAGCGGCACTGATACACCCGCCGATCCATCGCTGTTGAAGCTGCGATACAGCTTGTGGACCACATTGACCATTATGAAGCACACAATCAGCACTAGCAGCGACATGAAGACGTAGGCCAAGACCAGTGGAGCGTCCGATATGGGGTCCAGCATCGTGATCGTGATCTATATCAGATGGGTTCCTTCCAAAATGTTTGTCTGTCTTTGTACTGGGAGCTTCTGACCCCAGAAATGTGCGTACGACAATTCGAACTGTCGGACAGCTTAGGTAAGGGTAAAGAGACGACGGGGCGCTCCGCGTTGTATGTTAATTAGCCAACCGAGCGTATACAGCGTGTGTATATGGAATTCTGGATTCCGATTCGGATTCGGATTTGATACCGCGCCTCGTTGTCCCGTGTGCCGTGTGTGTGCGTCGCTTGACACCTGCCCGAGAACTGAAACGAGCGCGTTAAATGAATGGAACTTTGCTTGCCATTACGTATACGCTTCGTTGCCAGACTGTTGCTGTTGTAGATGTGTGTTGTTTGTTGCTGTTCCATCGACTGTGCTGCGCTGCGTCCAGTCCAGTTTGTTTTATTTTTTTTTGTGTGTTGTGATGATAAGCTTCTTGTGCAATCCCCGTGTTGAATCTGTGTGTAACTTGGGCCGAGATTAGAAATGTTTTCCCATCTCTCGATCGCGCATCTGGCTAGTTTTTCGGGGCCCAGCTTGATTTTTATATTTATAGTCCATGGAATTCCAGAGACATATTCATACCCATTCGCCAGGCAATCAAGGCAACAGCGCTGCCTTCTTAATTGGCCGCGTCAATAAAGAATGAAATGGCGTCAGGCGAATTGCTTGGGGTCTCTCCTCTCGCCCGGTGGCGGGCTCCGGATGAGGGGCTATGTGATTTGGCAATTATACGGCCACCACCACCACCACCACGCGTTCTCTGGAGGGCTTTTTATCTATTGATAACAAATTCCACAGTCAGAATGATAAGCAGCGCGAAACACGGCCCATACAAAATTGAGATTGGGAGATATGAGACGGTAGACATGAGCGTAGCCACAAATATTTACTTGGTGTGATAAGAAACTATTGGAGAGGTTAGAGAAATATACTCTTATTTATATAGTTATCTATGGGAAATAAGCATTGTAAAAAATTAAGCTTCCCTTTTTCTTTTCTATGAAATTCAGCTAGAAAAACCCTGAATACATACTTGCTTTTAAATTCAATTTATTTGAGTTTTTTATTTCCTTTAATGTGCAAGTTCAAAGCCTCTCTCATTGCATATAATTAGTTTTGATTATTTATTTCCTTATTTAACTCTTTTTATAAATTCTTTCTTTTGTTGTGCCACAAACTATGCTTTCTTTTCACTCTTTATTCAAAGACAAAGCTTGTATAATCAATATAATGAGTAAGTTTCAAGTAAGAGGAATAGCATTAGGAAATTAAGGGATAATATATACTTCGATGTCTCCTAGAACCTGAACTTTAAACATGGCACTGTAAAACACATTTTCTGTAAGCAAAAAATAGATTTTCTATATTTAGGCACGGATTCCTCCTCGGTTATTCAAATTTATTGAGAAGTTTCCCCGTCGCAAGAAGTTAATTATATTTTCAGGTTCTTTCACAACAACAAAGAAGATCCAGGAGGTCCGTTGTTATTCCCCTGACTACGCCCCTGCTCGGGTGCCGACTTTCACCTTCGCTAGTTGTCACGCGATATCCATAAGCTGTCGTGAGCTCAGCGCCCGACCCACTGACCAGCCCACCCGTCGACCCTGAAGCCTCCGCTGCCACCACCTCCACCTCGGGCTTCTGATCTTTGTATTCACTTTATTAAAACGAGTTACAGGCCCACATCCACACACCAGTTAGCCAGTTAATGGCTATGCTCTCTGACCCCTCTCTCATCCGAAACCGAATCCCGCCACTCCGGTTGCCTGGTGTTTCGCGTACACCCCTGGCCTTGCGGCTGGCAGGCGGCGGCTGGGTCCGTGCATTGAACATCCAGCGCCTCCAGCACAACATCGTCCTGGCTTACATGCGACAAGCTATCCGGCCGCGGCTCCGACTGCCGCTGGTTGCACTTGAGCATGACTCGCAGGCGGGGGATCTTGGAGAGCTTGTCGTAGTAGCGAACAACGTGAATGGAGCCCGCGGGCTGGGGCTCGAGAGCGGCACAGCCGGGCTCGTCCCGCTGGCAATTGCACAGGAAACTGAGGGCCCTCCGGCTGGGCGTCACATTATACTCGATGCTGACCAGATAGCAAGGCTCCAGGCAGAGCACTATTCGCAGAACTGGTGGAGGCAGTTAGCAGAAGGTAGCGAGGAGGAGGAAGATCTTACCCGATGAGGCCTCTAGAATCTGTGAGCGATTGTGGATCCAAATGGAGCGCATGCTCGGCTGATTGGAGCACGGGTAGCGCAGCGAGCCCTCGAGGTATTCCCGCACGGTCATCGCATGATTGGAGGCGGGGTGCATCTGCAGGCGGGAGGTGTTGGGCAACGCGGCCAGCGGCAGATTGTCGTAGATGGACACATAGATCTTGTGGCTGATGTAGACGACGATGAAGCACAGGATGCCGGCGATCAGGAGGATGAGCAGGTAGGTGAACAGTGTCGGTATGAAGAAGATGGCGTCCAGAAACATGGGGCCGTTCCGGAAGCTGTGGCAGGAGATTGACAGGAGACGCAAATCTACAGAGAAGGGTGCGGAAATCCATGGGAGGATCGCATCGTTTGACTTTTGCAACATCTATGTAAATGTATTTATTTCTCAGTTTCTCTTTTGTATTTTTTGTTCATTTCTGTTGTTGTTTGTTGTCACTTTTTATAGAATTTTCTGCCTTGGCATTTTACATACGATTTTACATTGATAATATTATTTTGTTTTTCCATTTTGTAATTGTATATTCCACTCGATCTCGATCTCTGCACTCGGCCTACGAGTTTATTTAGCTTGCCTTCCCTATTGGTTTTTTGTTTCCCCATTTTGCTCCTTGACCCGCCGGCGGGTCGTCCATCGACGCCCCAAGTGGACGTGGTCCGCACTCTGCGCAGACCCCTTCAAATCTTCCTAGGCTCAACCTTTTGCATTTATGTATATTTATGTGTGGTTTATGGTGTGTGGTGTGTGGTTTGCGGTGTGTTTGATGCAGCAACAGCTTAAGATAATGCGCCATGATCTATCGAGCAGATATAAGCTTTACAAATATATATACACACAAATTGGTTTGTCAGCTGTTTCTTTTTCTTAGCTTTTTGTCAGAGTGCGCGGTAAATGCAACTTCTCGTTTGGGTAATATATGCAGCAAGGATTCACACGAATTCACACACGCACACAGGCACACTCGCTTCAAGAAGGATATTCCGTAGATCTCAAAGAGCTCAAAGCCTGCTGGCTTTTAAATATATGTAGGTTTCTTCCCATTCATTGCTAAGAAAGTAATAACTCAATACTGAAGAGTACAAAAATGTTGCATCTATCATTATCCTTGTATTCACCTCTGTTTGGTCTACAGAATATCCTTCTGTACTACTCTTTAGCAGCTGGCAGTTGCTGGGAACCCAAAGCCTTAGTTAGTTGTTAACAAAATCATAAAACTAGGTTAAGTTCGATGGTGAAACAAGAAACATGGCGAAACAATTCGTTTTCTTTTGATTTTAATTCTCAATTTACGGTCGCTGGACTAAGCTTTACGATTAAAAATAATTTACTAAAATTAAAAAATAATAAAAACTTTTACCGAACTCCTGCCGTTCTGCTAACGAATCATCCGAAATACAATTGTTCTTCATTTTTCCTACACAAAAATATGACTTCATTCCTCTCTGTGTCTGTGTCTGTCTGTCTATCTGTGTGTGTGTGCGTGTTTTCGGTGCGCCTTCATGTTTGAGTTTGATTTTATTCATTACACTTATGTATATATTCATCTTCTTGCTTATTTCTTGGCTTAAAAAACATTCAGATGTCAGTTGGATACTTGAAACGTTTTTGTTTTCTTCATTTTTTTGTTTTTGTTGTAGTTTTCTTCTTTTTCGCTTTGGGGGAGGCAGCATGTTCCTTAAGTTAATAGAAATTTATAGAGCAAAGAGCGCCAAAAAGTCGTTGGAAATTGAAGTTTAGTTTATAATAGAGTGAAGCCTGGGAAAAAAAAACCATCTCCGATGCGGGGGTTGCGGGGGGTGTGCGGGGGAACATGCCGCCGCAACCTTAACACAGAGACACACACATACACAATTATTTAACTTCGGCACAACATACAGAATCAGATAATTATGCAACATTGTTGTTTTTGCCAGCCCCGCGGCGCCCATCAGAAGAATATTCTGAATCTCTGACAGAACTCTCGATCTCCTATCCTGGCCTCCTCCTCCTCCTGGCTGCAAACTTTAACTTTACACACTTAAATAGTTTTACGTTAATTTTGTTATTTATGCTGCTGAGCGTTTTCTCTCCACTTTCCTTATTTCTCTTCGTCTTTGTCTTCGTGTTGTTTGTTTTGTTAGTTTCTTGTTGTTCTTCATGTTCGCTGCGTTGTTGTTGTTGCTGTGTTGTTGTGGTTGTTGTTTTTGCTGCTGCTACTGTTTGTTGTAATTTGTGGTTGATTTGTTGTAATTTTTGCTGCTGTTGCTGCTGCTGCTGCTTAGACGGACAACGAAACGAAACTGTTATACTGCGTGATGTTGCGCTTGAGGATGTCGGCGCAGGGTCCCAGAACACGCTCGAATCTATAAAAAGAAAAGGAGATTATTAGTTGTAATTAATAAGGGTTTAATATAAATCAGTTTCTTTCCTTACTAAAAACAACTCCCATCCTGATTTACAACACTTACCTCGCCCGATCCAGCTTGACGCACTTGAGCGGCCCGCGGGCCACAACAGTCGCCGCCCTTGGTCGGTCCAACAGCAAAGCAATCTCGCCAAAGTAATCGCTGCTACCCAGACGCCCCACCTCGGCGGGTTCCTCGCCCTGCTATGATTAGATAACACAATTGTTAAGGTGGATCTCCAGGTGATCCGGTGCTCCGGTCAATCACTCACCTCTGAACGCTGCTGCAGCACCACCGCACAGCCCTCGAGGATG
Organism: Drosophila orosa; assembly: GCA_018904745.1. Classification (NCBI taxonomy): domain Eukaryota; kingdom Metazoa; phylum Arthropoda; class Insecta; order Diptera; family Drosophilidae; genus Drosophila; species Drosophila orosa. Next base: position 8,851 of record JAEIIH010009496.1, read on the forward strand.
ATGTAGAAATCATCGCCAGCGGCTCCCTGCTTCACAATCGTTTCGCCATCCTCGAAGGCGCACGTCTCCAGGGAATCGGCCACTGTCAGGCGCTCCCACTTGTCCAAACTCTCCAGGATGGAGACGCGCGACAAGAACTCCTCGTACATCTTGCGCTTGCGGATGGTCGAGCCCATCAGGATGCGGCGGTAGGAGTCGCGGTCGATGCCCCACAGCTTCACGTCGGTCTTGGCCCGCACGGTGGCGGCGCGTGGAGTGCCATAGATGAGGGCCAGCTCACCGAAGCTGCCGCCCTCGCTGATGGTGGTCACCAGTTCTGCGTTGACAAACACCTGGAAACAAGGAGAGTTGGACGAATTAAAGATTGAAGAATTATTGAGGTATGCAGGAGTTGAACAACTACTCACATCGACCTCTCCCACATCGATTACGTAAAAGTTGTCACCCTCATCGCCCTGCCTGATGATGTCCTCGCCGGCAATGTGATTCACTGGGAACATGGCATCGAATATGTCAGAGCGCTCGCTCTCGTCCAGATGGGCAAAGAGCACGTTCTTGGCAATGGCCTTGGACAGGGCGTTCATCGTTTTGTAGTCCTTGGGCACCACCTTCTTTACGTAGTTGGCGGCATCCTCTTCGGTGACGGGTTCGGCGGATATGCCCCCGCGCCTGCGCACGGGCGGAGCTGCTGTCTGTGGCATCGGGCTGAGATCGTCGCAGTCGTCGGGGCTGATTACCTGTCTACTGGCATCCAGTTTGACTTGTTCCTGCAGAAGATGTATAAAAATAACCATATAGTAAATATTTTGTGGTTTATTGCATTCGATGTTTCATTGTATGATGTGTATGGCTCTGAAATTATCTTTAACTAAATCTGTGCAGGTGGTGGGCCTTTTCATAGTTTGTAGACCATTTTTATAGACAAAGTTCATTTATACAATAGTTCTTAAAGTAATTCTCTTAAAAATAGCTCATGGTTTGAAGACATTACTTATAAAAGTGGGGAAAGAAGTATTTCTTAAAATAATTACCTCGAGGAACTAGACATTGATTCTGAACCAAAAGCCTTCAAAATGCAATATATCTATACAACTTAATTATTTAAATAAATTGGCGCTTTTAAAGGTTTCTACCTGTTAAAAATTTATTAATTGCAATATGGAACACTTTGAAGTCCTAGAAATATTACTCAACACACTTACTTCAGCTTTTAATACCCACAAATTTTTAATTGAATTTCTTGCATTAAAACTGCTTTCCACTGTGCAACATTTTCCCTCAACTGAAGGTTTTTTCTCTCACTTTATATCAATTTGATGGCGGAGGTGTGATTAAGTGCTGCTGTAACCCTTTCCAAATAGCGTTGGTGTTTTTTAAAAGCCGGATTAATGTGCGTCACTATCGCTGGGAGTGTGGCAACTGCAACCAGTGGTTATTCACTGCAACATTGTGCATACGCCAGGAGATGCGTCGCACCCGGGAAAGCTCCTCTCGCCCACACCCGAAACTGATTAAGCTCTGTGCCGGAGCTGCCGAGTTCCCGAGTTCCAAGAGCTCCGGCGGCGGTTAAGAGTCGTGTAGCCAAAGAGCTTTGCCTCCTGACTTTTCCTGCGCACTCCTCTGTTGGTCTGTTTGCCTTTGGTACCTATGCAAATCGAGGCAGATGCACACACACACAACCCTTGAAATGCCAACAACCCAACAAGCTGTCCTCCTGTCCAGCGCCGTCCAATTGCAGTCCGATTGCCACTGTGACGTCAACGCAGCCGAGCAGAAATGGCCAGCTGGCGCAAGATGCTGATTAAGTTGCATTAAATTGTCACTCAACCTGAATGCAAGTGGCAGTTATGGCTGCGTATCCTATAAATATGCTGATCCACTTGCAGATAAATCAAAAGCAGCCCACATTTTGGGCAGCTAATGTCCGAAGTGCTTTTAAGGATTTATAATGGCATTTATAGGTTTACAAGAATTATTTATTAAGAGCTGTGTAATATTCTGTATAACTTAAATTAGAAGTAAACAAATACTAAGGAAATATTCCAGTTCCAATATAATTTAAAGTCTTATACAGTGAACCACAAATATCTAAGAATGTTAATATTAGGCAACAATAATTAAGAAAAACAACATTTTCTTTGTACTTTACATAAACTAAAACTCTCATAATAATATTTCCATCATAAAAGAAATATATGCTACCCAGTCGCGTTGAGTGTTTGCATTTATCATCAAAATAATTGCACTTGATTCGATTCCCGCAGCCAACCGCAACCTCTTCAACGAAATTATTTTACTTTAGCCATAAACATTATCGTCAAGCCCCGCGAAGAACTTCAAATGAACGACGCTGCTCATTAATTTTTATTGTCTAAACAAACATGTATTATTCCAAGCCAAAAATCGCCTGAAGTACGCATGAATAGTGTAAACAAAAAGTAGGGGAGAAATATGGTGAAAATACCAACAGAAATCGTCAATTATAAGGTGAGCTAAGCGATTTGCTGGGCAAGCGATCATGGAACGCGTGGATGACGATACGATCGATCTGCTCAATGAATTCCCCGGGCGAATGTCGCCGCAATCGATTGACGGAGCTCTTGGGTGGCTGCCAGTCACTTGAAGGAACCTGCCGCCCCTGCTAAAGTCAGGTGTCAAAACAGAAGATATCGAGACTTCTACTGCCTGCCCAGACTCATCAGCGTTTGGCATACAAATAGATCGTAATGTGGCAGTCAAGTAAGCCTAATACACTCGCAAAAATCAATAATAAAGCAGCATGTGCGGTGTTAAGATTCAATGGATAAAATACTTTAATCATAAAGCAAATTTGTTTGTTTATGATGAGTGGAACTACCTCCTAGGGAACATATGTTGATCAACAAATAGACTTTATTTTCATATAATATGCTATCATTATGTACATAATGCAATTAATGTTTTGCTTATAGAACATTAGGTCTTGGAGGTTTATAAGAAAATGGAGAATTAGTGATAATAATAGATTATCAGATATTCAAGTATTTATATTGTGTAGGCACATAATTTAATTATTTGTCTCTACGTCAGCATTCGTGTTCCTATTTTAGGTTCAAAATAAACATTTGCATTGGGCAGCTTTCTTGCCCAACGACAAAATATAATAATAAAGAGGTGTTTGATATATTTACGATTACATCTTGCTACTTCTACTTTAACCCAACGAACAACAGAATAAAAAACCTCCAACACTTCGGTTTCAACTTCAGTGAACATTTGGGTCCTTCGAGCCGGATCTCTCTTTAAGCATCGTTTTACCACCGGACTTACTGGTCGCTATATTTAAGTCCAAAACTAAAGCTAGGTACAAGTTGAGTTTTTTACTTTTCTTAATTAAAAATATTAAATAAACTGAAAAGTTAAAACATATGTAGACATTTTTTCTTTTAACTTTTTAGTGACTTCCGAAAGCTAAAGCAAAAACAGCGAAAGTATAACGAGAAATTGGCGGAGCTGCCTATAAAAATTTGCATACTATAATGTAAGTTCATCATGCAGTCAGCTTACTTGGGTGGCAGCAGTCACAGTCCCTACAACATGCCACCCCAAAAAAGCACCACCCGTTTGCATTTGCAAAACTGCAACTTTGTTTATGGCCATTTTGTCCAGGGACAGCGCCCAGAACCGGCGATGGGAGAGGCGCGTGTGCCAGCGATGTGGCCGTGACCTTTGTGCAGACGCGGAGTCGGCGCCCAGCCAACTTATAGCCCTGGCATTGGCCCTGGCCCTGGCTCTGGCTTTGGCGATGGCTCTGGCTTTGGCCATGTGCCACCCACCAATCGCCCACACAGCCACCAGCTCACCCTTCCAGTCGACATCCGCTGTACCCATCCGCCCACCCCTTTTCGGATGTTTTCCCCGCGATGTTTTCCCCGGGGCGGAGCAGCGCGGTTGCCAGCTTTTGGCGACGTTCCCTGTGACATATTAAACGGAAATCGATTTCGCATTGTAAATTGAATCCAATCCCCGCCCGGATGGTCTGACTCTGCGGTCTGGCCCTGCCTGCCTGATTGGCATAGGTGCCCTTAGCCCGCTCCTAGGTTGTTGAGGGGTCTCTACCACTTTAAAGTGGAGTCTTGTCACCTTATCTCGAAATGTTCGGTAATAAAAGCAAAACAACATTTATGGGAATCATGACAAATGCAGGTTTGATTAGACGACGGCAGAGGTGGGGCCATGTTGGCTGCCGGCTGAGGTTCAGTAAAACTCAGGTTGGAGGTTGAGTAATGAAGACTAATTACCGCGAATTTTCATCTATTACTATTACGAAATCAATTATGTTTAATCACCTTCAATAACTGCTAGCAAAGGTGTACGGGTAAGAAATTGTAGAGTGTAATATTTCTAATCTACGAAGCGAAAAGTTAACTGGCTAATTTGACACATTTGCAAGGCTTAACAGCTTGGTAAATAAGTTAACCTTCCACTACTTCATAAATTCTTGTCATAATGTTACACTGACTATTTAAAGAATGAAGACATTGATTGCTTACAAATAGGTTTCTCCAAGATTATATGCTCATTGTGAAGCTTCATAAACTTAACTCAATTCATGCTCAATAATGGTTATTCAAGCAGGAAAAAACTGGAAATGATTATGCGGTCAATAAATACAACTTTTATGATACGATAATATGTTGGAAACACGCCTTCTATCAGTATTAATATATGTATTTTGGAGTACACATAATGTGACGCATTTTAAAGTATTTTAAACCAGCAACTTTTTGGGGACTTAAGGTCCCTTAAAAAATGTGTCTTAAAGAAGGCAGTGAGATATTTTATTCCACGAATCCAATTGTAATTAAATTTGTAGCTCATATATATTATAACTCTTCTATTAAGCCCTTATATTAAATAACCTTCTATAAATTGTAAAGCAATTACATTATAATCTAGATCATGTTGTGTTTTTAAAGCATCTGCAGATTCTCTACAATAAACTAAGCTAGAAATAATAGAATGTGGCCTTTTAAGCCTACAGCTTTTAACTGGATGAGATCTCTTTGCGGCTAGGGGGCTGTAGAAAGCGAATAACAACCGCGACAATGGGCCACTGATGAGGCGACAAATAGACCCCCTTCTGTGAGGTAGGACCCGGACCAGAACTTGGACACAACAACATATGTTCGTATGTACAGCCGACGCATGCTATATATTGTATAATGGACGCCGCTTGCAATTGTGGACGCGGCGGCATTGTTGCATCCAATGAGCATGAATAAACCAGCGGAGGCGTCGACGACTTCTGTGGGGGACATCCGAGCAAGGCAGCAGCAGAGGCAACAGCGAGTGCACAGAATTGTGCAACCGAATACTAAATATTTACCTCTACGAGGGTGTATTTCTTTTTATTATCTACTGTTTTCTATGTCTATTTTGGCGGCGAGTGAATGAGCGCTTATTGAATAGCCGTAGAGAACTAGACTTATGGTCTACAAACTATGACAGCCACTAACAGACTCATTTATTTATGGCAAACCTTAGACATGTTTCTGTGCTTTTGCTTTTAGCCTCAGTGTTTGTGTGTGCGTGTGTATCTGTGTGATGTGGTGTATCTGTGGGTGTTTTTTTGTGCTTTGGTTATCCGTGTGTTGGTGCTTGTGCTACTTATGTGCAACAAATTGTGAAAAACGCTTCGCTTCTAATATGGACACAGAAAAACAAACAACAATATGCAGTGAGAATCCGCGCGACGTAAGATTTTTGTAAGATTTTGTTAAGATTTTAATTCTGAACAAGCTTTGAATTCCGAATGGTGTTCTTCTTCACTCTCGGATTTGTAATAATAATGTGTTGCTCGGAAAAGACAACACACCAACTAGAGCAGGCACCCCGAGACAAGAGCAGGAAAATTATAAAAATATTACGTATACGCGGCGTGGACAGGCGAGCAAAAACAGCCGCCAGTAGCAGCAGCAGCAGCAATGACAAATCCAATGTCAAAGTTTTATAAAAATAAATATTCAAAAATGCTGCGAACAGCTCTGAAATGTTTCGCTTTAAATTGGAAATACTTTTGGTTAGCCCAAGAAAAGTGGTTGAAATTGTAGAGCCCAGAAAAGGGTTGATCTTTGCATTTAAGCCATACGATTAAGGAATTATGGGAGCCTAAAAATAAATATTTAAATAGCTGACTGAAGCTACATATCCCTCAATTTACAGCAAAAAATTAGGCAATTAAATATTCAAAAAGTGAGATCTTAGTTGGAAAGAACACTCAAGAAAAGTGGGCAAATTGTAGACCCCAGAAAAGGGTTGATCTTTGAGTTGAAAACATAAGATTAAGGAATTAAGGGAGCCTTAAAA
>JAEIIH010009500.1:0-11530 GCA_018904745.1 Drosophila orosa
TTTTTCTAAGTATTAGTTCCTTTAAATAAATATTATATAATATATCTAGGGATTTTAAGTGGAGAATTAAGACATAAAAAATAACAGTTAAATATTTCTAGGTGACTAAATATTAAAATAAATATATACTATTTCTAGGGAACTACAACTTCAACAAAATATTATATACTAATTATAAGGTTTTTAGTGAACAAATTAGGCGTACAAATTGAATTTCAATTGAACTTTGGTGCAAAAACTGCAAGAAGTCGAAAATGTAGGCTTTTATTTAATTTTAAAAGTCTTTTTAGTAAATTTTCCGTTTTAAACATGTTCTAACATGTCAAATCGTATTTTCACTTTTCAAAAATGTATTTGTTAGTTTTTATAAGATTTTAAAGTGTTGTTTAATTTTGTAAAACGTCAAGATCGGTCTTTTTTAATGTATTGTAGTTCTAACAAATTATTTTTATCGTTTTTGTATAGGTTTAAGTTTTTTACAAGTTTTAACAAGTCCGTTTAAAGTTATTCACAAGTTGTAATAGTCAGGTCGTGTTTTTCTACGGGTTCTTGAGTTTTGTAAGGCTTTTGCAGCTCTCACAATTTAATGTTAGGCTAATTCTTCAAAAGCAAGACATAAACTACAATGAAAAAGGAATAGAAATTCATAAGAAATTAAACAAAGTTCTCTCAAATTATAAACACAAATTAAACAAAACGGGCGATCTTAGATAATCTAAATGTGAGCAGCTCTCTGCCAATGACGCATCATCTTCCCACCCGCTGATGCGTTTATCCGTGGGAGAGAGGCGTCGGCGTCACGGTGTGGTTATTCCTTATCTATCAAAGCGACGCCCCACTGTGACAGCCAGCAAGACCAAGATTGGGTTTTCTTTTTTGTGATCGAAACAGCGCTGGGATGCGGATGGATGACCCACTCTACCAAAAACGTCTGCAGAGAACCAGAGCCAGTTCCAAGTCAATATCGTTTTCTTTTTTGGTTTTTCATTTCGCTCAACATATGCTTTCCTTTTATTTTCAATAGAAAAATCGTATTTTTCTAGAGTATATATTTTGTTCGTATTTTATTTGCAAGAAGTTGGTTAGCTTTCTGGGCCAAGTTCATCAATCTACATACCTTAAAAAGCTAAAGCTAAGCAGAGATTAGGTTTGAATACTTAACACACCAAGCGGCAGGCGCCTCACACACTCTTTTTGGCTGACTCAGCGCATGCGCAGTGACCGGGCTTCTGGGGGGACGACACCATCATCATCATCGCTATCATCATCATCATTATAATCATCCGGGGGCGCAGCACCTTCTCACATCTCTCCGTTTGTGCAATCAATTTCAAGACATCAGAGACCCCCCAGATTCTTAAACCCAAATGCCCAAATAACAAATTAAACCACCAGAGGACCTCGCCTTGCCTTGCTTACGATACGATATAAAAGGGATCTCACACACACACAACGAAATAATACAGAATATATACGACTTAACTCCGATTCCGCACACAAAAAGCAAAAACCACCAAAGATCCTGAAATAAGAACAAGAAAAGGAGATGGTTAATAGGGTTTCTCATAGGGAAATGCTTACTCTTTTTGGGCGCTATCAGCTTGACTGCTCCCGGCCGCTCCACATGTCCCGCCACTGAGCTCATATCGATCTTGGGCTTCTTTTCCGCCGGCGAATCCCGGGGCGGTGGCGATGCTCGCTTGATGGCCGGAACAACAGGCAAAGTAGTGGCTGCCAGCGACGTCGAGGGCGTCGATGTGGGCTTCTTCAAGCCCTTGCGGGAGGGCGGCGGTGGTGCCTCTTCTGTGAGGCCATGAGACCTGAATTTGGACTGGTAGGTCTTGACAGTGGATGCCTTATCCGTGTCCCTGCGTATCTCTATGGAAATCGAGGCCTTTCTGGACATAATGGGTATGGATCTGGGCTTCTGTGCCTCCGTCGTCGTGGGCGAGGAACTAGCTGCTGGCGCCGCTGTTGGTGGCGGCATCAGCTTGTGGTCCTTGTCTCTGTCCTGCTTCGAGGAGGAAGACGAAGACGAGGACGAGGACGACTTGCGATCTTTAGACGAACTATAACCAGAGGAGGATGACGACGACGATGAAGAGGACTTGGAGGACTTGTGTTTATTCGAGGAGGAAGAGGACGACGAAGAACCGCCGCTGCGCTCCTTGTCCTTGCTCGAACTGGAGGAGGAGCTGGAGCGAGCCTTGTCCTTGTCTCTGCTGTGTTTATCGCTCGAACTGCGATGCGACGAGGAGGAAGAGGAGGAGGACGAGGAGGAAGAGCTCTTGGAGGAAGAGCTCTTCGAAGAGGACGACGACGACGACGAAGACTTATGGCTAGAGGAGGAAGACCTGTGGCTCGAGGAGGACCTCTCTTTCCTATCCTTCTCGCGCTCCTTCTCGGAGGAGGAGCGTTTACTCTTGTCGCTCTTTGAGCTCCTACTATGCTTCTTATTATCATGACCATCCTCGCCGGACTTTCCCTCGGCCGCTGTCGCCGCCGCTGAATAACTATCATCTAAACTGGAACCAGACTTTTTGCCCAGCTCCTCCATGGCCAAAGGATCCCTCTCCGGCTCTCCGTCATGATGCATGGCCTCGTCATCATCGTCCTCATCGTCGCCTTGGTTTAGCTTGTCCGCCGACTTCCACTTGATGGTTATGCTGTTGGAGTTGCTATTGTTTGGCGCCGAGGTGATGGTGTACGTCACGGGGGCCCCCGCACTGTCCGTGCTGTCGTTGGAGGATGCCGAGTCCTGAACTGGAGCAGCTGCTGCTCCTGCTCCTGCTGCTGGCGTGCTGCTGACAGCAATCTGGGAAGCCGCAGGCTGGGCAGCTATCAACACTGCCGATCCGCACGAGTTCTCGGTGACAATCTTCAGCCACTGCTCGACCAGCCGCTTGGCCAGAATGCGAACACCTGCAAAATTGGGCCGAACGAAACGAAGGTAATTAGTGATCCTTTCGCAGGTAACAAGAACAATAGAAAAAGGGAATCCCTAAGGCAGGTAAATCAAGGAAACAGGATTAAACAGGAGAACTCACCTTCATTGCCGCCATCCTTGCACAGACCCTTGACCAAAATCGGTGCCGAGTTGATCTTCAGCCGGTTGACATCCACGGGGGAGAGGAGCAGCAGTTCGAGAATCTCCTGGACCAGCGGCCAGTTCATCGCCCGAATGGCATCGTTGAGCCAGGTGTAAACCAGCGACCAGCCCCCCACGGACATAAAGTCCCCAAGTAGCTCCGTCTTGGTAGATTTCAAGATTTGTACATAAACGCATTTGGAAACCAGTTTTTTCGAGTATTTTGCCATTAAACTTTTTTGGGGAAAAATCAATTGAAAAAGTTGATTAGTTGAAGCCGCAAGAGGGCGCCCATGTAAACTCACCCCGAAATGCGCTTGACTTCCTGGGCGCTCAAAATGCCGCCATTATCATCCAACAGTACCCGAAGGCACCGCAGTAACTGCAGTGGTACTATACGCGGCTAAATTAAAAATACACAAACAAACCGAGTTAGTTAAACGTACAAAATTAAATTTTAAATATTTTCACAAACTCACCATTATTTGTCCCCTTTGGGTTTTTTCCTTGCAACAAAAAAAAGGCAAAGGGTGGCAACGCTGCGTGTGCCTATCGTCGTCTCGCTTCCACACGCACAGATTTCACCATGCACGCATGTGTGTCTGTATGTGCGTACGTGAGTTTTTGTTGGTGTGTGCGTAACTAATGGATACTGAACTTCCACAGATTACGTAATTCCATGAAAAACAACGCAATTAAATGCTAGCGCTTTGGCGAAATATCTAAAATAGCAGAAAAACACCAAGTCTGAGTACAAATTGGATCAATAATCGTTAAAAATCTCTGCTGTAGCCCTACAATTTTCACTTTCGAGACGAAGCAGGCAACAACAAATTCCAGCTGCAGGACGCAAGAGAATGGAGGAACGCCTCAGCTATCTGTTTTTATTATGAAAACTGGTAGAGAACCAAAAAAACCCTCCGCAGATTATTATAATATTTCTTTGTAGAGCAGCAAAACGTGTTTCGTCGCGTGGAGATTTTTTCAAGCACTGAGAAAATGCGGTTGTTATCGAGCGGGGGGTGGGGTGGGTTGGGCAATCGATAGTTGCGTATCTGCAGCAGTGCAGCCCTGCGTGCCAGCAATGTCCACTCTCCCGCAAATCAAACTTGTTATTTTTTTTGTTTTAATTTCAGCAAATAATTGAAAAGAATTTGTGCGTTTGTTCGAACGATTGAAGCACGAATGTCTCTCGCTTTTGGAATGCCTTCCGTTGCGCCAACTTTGACATTGGGGGTTCAAACGAAAAGTGAAAGCTACTTAGTTTCCCTTTTCTTTGTTTGGCTTTCGAGCAGGTTGGCAGCACCGTGCCACGAACACAAAGACGTGCGACGTGACGATGACGCCATATTGATTTTTCACAATTATTTTTTTCACACTGCGTAATTATTAAAACGCAACCAAAATGAAATATGCAACAAAAATGCGTTTATATAGCAATTAAGATTATTACAATGTCGCCACTTTCTAATTGTTTTGCTTGGTCGATTTGGCCAAGTGCGTTTTATGCCAACTTCGTACGCGTCCACGCCCCAAGCTGCGAGACTTTCTCTTTCGTGCAAATTTCTCCGCAGACACTTTGGTCGAGTAAATATAATTTGTAATATTTAATATTTAATTAAGCCTACCAGAAAATACAGTTTAAATTGCTTAATCGGTCTTACAATTTGCTCTTAATCTGTTATGCGCTGAATTTTCTTTCCGTCTGGAGCTCAAACATCGAAGCCACTGTCGATACTATCGATGTTTTTAAACTAAAATCGATTCTTTTTGAAACCTTGATGGTGGGAAACTTGGAAAAAAGCAAAATCTAAAATATCAAAATTTACAATTAAATCTAATGGTTTTTCCGTGTTATAAAACATGCAAAAAAAAGAATAAATTTTAAAATATATTCGCCGAAGCAAAATCATGTGAAATGAAACTTTCTGCAGTTTCTTAAACACTGATATTCGGTGTTTCAACTTTACTAAACCAGCTGAAAAGGTGGAAAACTATGCTAAATAGCTTTAAGTATTGTTGGTCACACTCCATTTTAACCCGCTCTGGCAACACTGACAAAAACAAGCGTGCTAGAAAAAGTCACCTGTGAAAATATAAACATCTCAAAAGAAACCCGGTGAACCATGAGCGACAGCGAAACGGAGGAGACCAAAATCAGCACGGAGCCGGTGGACAATGCCTGGGCCATGAAGATACCAACCTTCAAGTCCGAGGACAATTTGCACGGCATGGTGGAGGAGAGTTCGTTCGCCACGCTGTTCCCTAAGTACCGCGAACGCTACCTCAAGGAAGTGTGGCCCCTGGTGGAGCAGTGTGTGGCAGAGCACCATTTAAAAGCCGAACTGGACCTAATGGAGGGCAGCATGGTGGTGAAGACCAGCCGCAAGACCTGGGATCCCTACATCATCATCAAGGCGCGCGACATGATCAAGCTGATGGCCCGCAGTGTGCCCTTCGAGCAGGCGAAGCGTGTGCTCCAGGACGACATTGGTTGCGACATCATCAAGATCGGCAATCTGGTGCACAAGAAGGACAAGTTTGTGAAGCGTCGCCAGCGTCTGATCGGTCCCAACGGGGCCACGCTCAAGTCCATTGAACTCCTCACCGATTGCTATGTTTTGGTTCAGGGAAACACTGTCTCGGCTCTGGGCCCCTACAAGGGCCTGCAGCAGGTGAGGGACATTGTGCTGGAGACGATGAACAACGTTCATCCCATTTACAACATCAAGGCGTTGATGATTAAGCGCGAACTGATGAAGGACCCACGGCTGGCCAACGAGGACTGGTCACGATTCCTGCCCAAGTTCAAGAACAAGAACATCAGCAAACGCAAGCAGCCAAAGGTGCGCAAAGCCAAAAAGGAGTACACACCGTTCCCGCCCACGCAGCCGGAGAGCAAGGTGGACAAGCAGCTGGCCTCGGGCGAGTATTTCCTCAATCAGGAGCAGAAGCAGGCCAAGCGGCAGCAGGAGCGCAGCGTCAAGCAGGCGGAGGCGGCCAAGCGACAGGACGAGCGACGCAACAAGGACTTTGTGCCGCCCACCGAGGAGAAGGCTTCTTCGTCGCAGAAGGAAAGCTCAACTGCCAACAAGGTGGACGTCAAGGCTCTCAAGGCCAAGCTGCTGAAGGCCAACAAAAAGGCGGCAAGGAGCTGATCATCTGGAGAAGGCAGCGTTCTTTTTGTTTAGTTTTAATTATTAGCTTTAAGGTTTACAGCAATTAAAAAGAGGATTGTGAGCAAAGGAGTGATTTTTGTGTGTGGTAAACATTTCTATATTCAGATTGTAAGGTTTATAATTCAGGTTTTGGGTACTTATATATATCTACTCCATAGACAGGCGGAAACCTTAGCTTACAGAAAATCCCAGGCTCAATGGGCATTCTGTAAGTTTGTGTTTTTCCCTCTAACACCAACCTGAGCCTGTTACGAACCAAAGAAATGTTGTGATACAATGGGAAATCACTACTAGAATCTGTATTTTCGTTAAGATCATTCCTAGGTAGGACACACCTAGCTGGAGGCTTTAGTTTCATCGCCACATTTTCCTTTTCAGTGAAAGGAACCCACTTCATCTGCGGTTCTTTGGCTTCATCGATGGTTAGTCCTCTGAATACATCCTTGTTAAGCCAGGATTGCTCTGCAGAAACAAGAAGAAAGAGTAACGTTAGCGAAAATAATGACAAATCCATCAAGAAGTAATTAAAGGTAGAGATAAGTAAACAATAAAAAATGTTCCTACCTTTCTTTGTTTAGCATTTTCGCAAACCTTTTCGATATTAGGGTTGACATGTTGTTACATGAAAAAATAAATTTTGTAGGTCTTAATTTGCAAGGTTTCTTGCTTTCCTACAAAAGGTTTTATAAGCTTAGTTAAATAAATAAACATTTTAAATAATAGATTTTCCTGAAATTCCTTAGCTATTGCCCAAAAGTATGCTTCAAGATGTTACCGTAACATTCAAATCTACAATGAACTGGCGAACTGTTCTCCGCCGCTCTCTTTTTCTCGCTCTCTCTCTCTTCCCGGCTCACCTGGCGAGAGAGAGAGCGCTCTCACCTTCGCGTCACCTCTCTTGTGCAGTTATGACACTATTAAAATAAGTAAAGTATAACAATTTTAAAAGGAAATTAAAAAAACAAAAATTATAATATATAAAAATAAACATAATTAATTCCTTAATAGTTCTAATAAAAACTTTAATATAATAAATATTATATACAGTGTCATAACCATATTCCTGAAATTAAAAACACAGTGTCATACCCGTATCAACAAGTGGCTTAGCGCTTAGTGGCTAACTGCGAGACACAGCGAGTGGGCCAAGTTAGCAAGCAGTTAGTACTGATTCTGGTACCGACTTGACATGTCCTACTAAACGCGGCCACAGCGGACGACGCTCGCGTGCGTTTTGACGACAACAACAACAACATCAGTAACTGAAAAGCGACGTTGCGGGTTATTGTTATTTGTTCATTATTCTCCACAAGCGACAACAACTACGAAAAAAAAAAGAAACAGTTTGTGAGAAGCAGTGGCTGGGCGGAGAATTAAAAAGAACGAAGCGAAAGAAAGCCGACTTAAAAATAAAAATCGAAGAGGAGAGTAGAGTAGAGAAGCCAAAGGAGAAGGAGAGAGCACGAGAAAGATACCCGGACCGAAAGCGGCAGCCAGACAAGGAGCGAAGACAGGTAAACGGAGGAGGCGGAGGAAAAGCCGAAGAAGAAGAAGAAGCATGGAGCGGGCTTATTACAGTTACTTTTAATGTTTGGAATTAAAAATTAAAACAATGCTCGAGTGATCGCGCAAGCCCTCTAAAAACCGAAAACCCAAATCGGAAAACCGAACAACCGAAACCAGTTAAAAATGCCAGACAAACGAACCGAAGAACGTGACAGCGAGATGCGGATTCGTGCTAATTAGAAGAAGAATGTGCGAAGTGAGAGGATGATATCGAAATGTTAACGAGATATGGATACCATACCCCAAGTGTCCATGTGTGTGTGTGTGTGCGGTTTACGTAAAGGAAATAAACGAAATAATCGAAATACTCAGCATATCAGCGAGTAAATGCGGTCAATTAGAATAATATACAATACCTGGTGACTGTGTGAGTGTGTTGAATTAGTGAATGAATTGAACAAAAGCATTGAAAATCAATACGAAACCTGCCGCCGCTCCCAGTTTGTATATCCACTCACGCACACCACTACAGTGCACTACCTGTGTGCGGCTTGGACCATGTCCAAGTGTGTGTGTGTGTGTGAAAAAGACTTGTAAAAATATCAACAGCCGCCGCAGAGAGGGAGAAAGAGAGAGAGAGAAAAACAGGTGGAAAAGAAAGCTTAAAAAATGCGGTCGGTCAAAAAGAAGGGAGATGGTGGAGAGATGGAGATGGAGGAGACGACACGGAGACAAATATCCGTAGAGTTACCTTTTCAAGCCGCAGCAACACATCTCAGACCTGCCACGCATGCGCGCGAATGGGACGGCAATAGTGTTGCTCGGGGTGTTGGTGTCTCGCCATCTCTCCCCCTCCCCCAAACCTGGCTCGTCATTATTTTGTTGTTTTGCCCATTTGCTTCGTAAACTTAAAAGTATGCGCAAGATAAAAACAAGTGAGCCTGAGCGCCGCCGCCTATCTAAATCTGTGCTGTCCCCGGCCGCCTGAATTATTTGAGGCATTAATTCCCCCCCAAGAAATATGGGATTCCTGTGCGCTGTAATTGTTTTTGCCGCTTATCAGCGGTCTTAATTAATTATCTTCAACTGAATGAACGTAGTGTAGTATCTGCTTTTATGATTTATGCAAGTGCGTTACACTTTCGCCGTTATTTGCGTGCGATAATAATGTTTATCTCGCTCTCCCTCCCTCGCCTGGGCAGCTGCAGCAGGAAATACAAAGAGAGAGGAGGAGAGAAAGAAAACAAAGTCAATCCGTCAAAATTCCACTGGCGTGATGCAATTTCGGACTTACTCGGAAAAAAATATATAAAAACACGATAAAAAAAAAGAAACAAAACATAACAAGAGACCGAGATGGCCCAGGGGTGTAGAGTAGTTACTAGTAGTGGGTCAGTCAGTGTTTTCTTTTTATTTGCATTTCGCTTTGTTTGTTTATTGTGTTTGAGCAAGATCGTTCGACCGATAGGCGCTGCTGACCCCCTCTCCTGGCATTTTCTCTTTCACCTGCCGCAAGTACACAGTCTCCCTCGCCCCTGATGTCCCCGCCTCTGCCCCCTGATTGGAATGCGACGTTGACGTCGCTGAGAGCCTGAGCCCAGCCTAAAAGCCAGCGGAAAAATTGTGGCTGTCACTCGAGCCGAGGGAGCGGCTGAGCTAGTGTCTTGCGCGTGCTACTCAGAGGGAATGAGAGAGAGGGAGAGAGAGAGAGTGCTTGCAAATCTGGGCTTCGGTGTGTGTGTGTTTGTGTGTCTGTGCTTTTTGCAGGTGTGTTCCAGTGGTTACACTTAGAGAAATAAATAAAATATAAAGGAATTTTAAAAATTATAAAAAAATAAAAAGGGATTTTAAAAATTTAATTTGGGGAATTAAATAACGACTTAAATTGTTAGCTACCCAGGCAGCATTTTATGCAATTTCTGATCATATATGAGTCCTTTTCGGGTCAATTTTTTGATTAATATTAGCATAAATGCGCTCGTTTTCTGATCATAAATGAGGCCTTCGGGAGAAAATGGTTTGCTAGCCGCGACACTAATAAAACAGTCTCTTATAAGTTTTAAACCTTTTACTAAACCATAAGCGACTCTTTTTTGAGTCATATTTCAATCGAATTTCAATCACCTAGAGCAGCGATGGGCACGCCGTGGCTCAATTTGCTCACGCTGCTCAAACTGTTATCTTTTTTCGGAAACATCTGGCCGAGCTGCTGCTCAAAACGTTAGATCTCGTGCCCTTCGCTGACCTAGAGGATACATTATTGATATCATGGCATTTTGTTATTGTTATTTCATTTTGAGAACATTTATCGTAAGACTCATACTGGGGTATTCATGTAAAAATGATCTTCCAAATGCTGGTTGGGTATTAACTAAACGTATCAAATAATTAATAAAGTGTTCTTCAAATTTGCATTATTATTATTATATTTTTTAATTATCCACTAAATTCTTAATTTATCCAAGAATTTCTCGAAGAAACGTCAACCCCTTTTTCTCGCTGTGTATTCAAAGTGATGTGATGTGGCGGAAGGGGGCCGCAGTACGTAAGGCGCGCGATTTTTGAATTCCAATGCTGATCCGAGAGCGAACAAACGAAATGTTAGAGTTTGAGAATAATTGCGGCCATGTGCGGACCGTTTTGGTGTGCCTGTGTGTCTGTGTGTGTGTGTTAACGTTAGTGGAAGTGTGGAATGCGGTTTGAGTCAGCGATACTGGCTGCGCAGTATCCAAAGGGGGGACTTGAGGCTGCGAAGGGGATACCATACCAATCTCGTCTCCAAATCTCGGTAGAAGTACAAAGTAGTAGTGACTTAACACATTTTATTTTTATTCGGTAAGATCAATTTGGCATCCGGCACTCTCCCAGAAAACTTGGTCAACGGAAACTATGAAATCATGGTGGGAAAACCTAATTTGGCTCGAAGAGACTTTTACGGATTGTGTTTGTTGTTGGCCACACCCCACAGAAAAGTCATTCGTTAACTCTTATTTGGCAGCCTCGACAAAGTGCATTTTAACATTTCAATTTTTAAATAATAAATATAGACATACCAGAAGTTGGAAAAAATGAAGTCTTGCCTCTTTTTTAATTCTTTCCTACAACACATTCTCAAGTATAACTTGTTTATTTAAATATTATTTTAACAAAGAAATTCTCTTAAGCAGCATAAAGGTCTTAGTGTCATATATAGTAAATTTTTTCAGACTTAAAAATAATGGAATTTAAAAAATGGAAAATTAAGCTCTGGTCTCTTTTTGAAATGTTTCCTACAACACATTTTCTAGTAAAACTTGTTTAAATAATAAATTAACAAATAACTTCTCTTAAGCAGCATAAAGGTCTTGATGTCACTAAATAATATTTTAACAAAGAACTTCTATTATGCTGAAATAATGTCCCAGAAAGTTAATCGTTTTATAAATTCTTTAAGTGTTAAAAATAATTGAATTAGAATAGCAAAAGTCAAGGCCTTTTCAACTTTTTTATCAGATTTAATTATGGGGTTATATTATTTTAACAAAGAACTTCTCTTATGCAGCAAAAATATCCCAAAAACTTAATTGAAAAGTGCATTCTTTTAGACTTAAAAATAATTGAATTAAAAAAGCAAAGGGCAAGGCACTTTTAAATGTTTTATCAGGATTAAATTCTAGGATTTGTTTTGATAATAAACGTTTGATAACAAATAATGTAAAGCACTTATTTTGAGTGAAATAATTTCAGAAAAGCAAGATAATGACTATGAACGTGTATG
>JAEIIH010009507.1:0-35363 GCA_018904745.1 Drosophila orosa
AATAACGAATAAATGATAAAGAATGTTCTTTATTTTTCACTCTGATTATAAAGAAGGTGTTCTAAAAGATCACATGACTCTAAAACAATGTATTCTAACAATGTATTCTAACCAGATCTAACGATTTGAGCGGTTGCTCCCTCTGAAAAAAGATAACGGTTTGAGCAGAGAGAGCAAATTGAGCCACGGCGTGCCCTTCGCTGGTTTATGGGAATACTTATTAAATACATTTCCCCTAACTAGTTTACACACATTTCTTTTCAGGAGTGGATGCATGAACATTATGCCCGTCTACTAGGATAAACCGCTTCATGTCCTGCTTCAGCTGGCAGACGAAGTCTGTTGGGCGAACCCAGTTGTCGGCAGTGAGACCCATGTGAAATGCCTGTAAGTGTGCCTCCCTAAAGTGATGGTATAATATAACACTTAATAATATATACTCCTTCGCTCTGGCAGTATGAAAAATTCAACAAAAAGCGCCGACAATGGGAGGATAGTGGTGTTCTGGAGCTGATCAAACTATGGAAAGTCTGCGCCTATGAGCTGCGCACCATTAAACGCAATGGCCATCTCTATGTGGCAATGGCCAAGCAGCTAACCTCTCTGGGTGTCCCTGTAACAGCTCTGGAGGTTCACTTTAAAGTCAACAATCTAACGCAGCGCTACCGTCAGGAGCAGAAGACCTTCGAAACCACGGGCATAATCAGCACCTGGAAGTTCTACAGTCAAGTGGATGATGTATTCAAGAGTCTGGCCGCACACACCGGTTACAAGTGGGTTATTGTTATGCTTGGAATCGGTTAAGAAAAACTATGAAACTGCAGACTCTTCAAGGGAGTTGTTACCCCAGAGTTTCTCTTAACCCCGAGCCTGTTCACCGATTAGTTATTATTGTTATTTTACCCTTTGCAGAGATAAACGCATGACGAGTGCCTCGAATACTAGCAGCTTACCCTCTACATCCGAGTCACCAGTTTGGAAGAATCCAATGTCTCAGCAAGAGTTTAATAGTAACAACACGGAGGGGTTCTATAAGTAAGTAGTGCTAATCTTTTTTATATAAAAAAAAGATACATTTATATTCATACAAAAATTAAGATTGTATTTGAATTACTTCTTTCGATGACTTTTAATTAATAACGCCTTTATAGGACCGAGTACGGCATGCATCGGCACTTTATGGACCACTCCCAACCACCGCCCAATGCCGGCAGCGTGGACAATTTCATGGCCTCCTCGGCGGCCGTGGCGGCAGTGGCTGCCGCTGCCTCTGCCCGTTTGGCCGACAACAACATGGATCAGCAAATGAATGCGGCTGCCGGTGGTAGCGGAGCCAGCGGCGGTGGTGGTAACACCAATGGTGGCGTCGCCAACTATCAAAAGATGAAAAAGTCGCACGAGGATTACGACAAGTTCGTGGATATTGTGAAGAACATTGTGGACACCCATAAGAGTACTCCGGACAAGGTGGATACCTTTGGCGACTTTATCAAGTCGTATATGAAGCGCTGGCCAGAGCGTCTCCAGGACGAGGCCATAAACCACATCACCAACTATGTGATTGTCAAGAATATGGAGCACAGCATGGTCAGCAGCCACAATCCCGAGGGGGTGAACAATCGACAATAACAATACAAGCAGGAGCCCAACAACTGAACGAGAGTTGTTGGACGAAGCAGCTCCACGAATTAGGCGGGACGGCAGGCGAGGATTACTTAAGGGTGGCACGCAGTTACTTAACCGCATCTGAGTGGCAGCCAAGTTCATTATGGGACACACATAACACACACGACACACACGGCATACAGTATTTTTTGTATAGTTAAAATATACAACAGAGTTTTAGTTCTCGTCGATCGCGCTCCCCCGGGGCATCCGAATTGATTTCGCTTTCAATCGGGTCGGGCGCGATGCATCGTACATAGAGATCCTAGCGAGTACATTACGTTTAGACACCATTTCCTACTGTTTAGCTGTAAACTATTATACGTATAAATTAATAAATGCTTTAACGATTATTTATGAATTGCACAAAGAGAATAAGAGTCCTTAGGCAGGAGGAGAGTCGATCAAAGGAAGTGATTAACTAAGTAGAAACAAAGCCAAACTATGCATATACTTCTTTTGGACAAAATATGGTTTATTATAGATTTACAAGAGGTTTACAACTAACTATGCTTTGCTACCTTCCTTTAAGGCTTTTCCATAGCAACTAACTATCCATTGATACCTTCCTTTAAGGCTTTTCCAGCCACCATCCACATCAATCCCCTCTATTAATCAAGTCAAAAGTACAGTGAATACTTGGCTGTTGGCTTTTATTTTGGTTAAGACAATTCAGATGCGTTGCACTTGACACGCAACACTGTTGAACATGTTGGCTGACTTTCCCGGCACTGAGGGTGCCACCAGGAAGCGGGCGAAGGTGCCTCCTTTGGTGTCCGCCACGCGTCCCGGATTGATCACCAGACAGTCGCTGACCAGACGAATAAAGTGCCGTTGATCGCCGGGCAGGATGAGCACATTTGGCAGCTGCTTGATCTGAGCGTACTTGAGTGCCAGCTGCGAGTCGAAGGCCATGTCTTCGTCGGCCGGCGGATAAATGGGATAGAAGGAGCCCTGGTGGAACAAATGGTTGATGGCTCGATGCATCCGTTCGCCAGCGTTCGCTGCAAACTCGTGACTGAGCAGATGGTCAACGACGTCGGTGGCGGAGACGCCCAGCGTGATTCCGTCCAGATCCACCAGCGAGGGATCAGGTAGCATGTGCAGGTTGGGATACGTTTTGCGGAGAGTGGGCGGCGGTGTGGGGTAAACCGAGTGCACCATGGCGTCCTTCTGGCTGCTGACCATCAGCACTGTGGTGTGGCTGCCCACTACTTCCATTATTCCGGCAATCATCTTTTCGAAGAAGGATTCAAATGTCTCGGCCAGCTCGCTGACTATCTTGTGATCTGCATCCAGGAAGGGTCCCGTGAGTACCAGCACGTCGGGCCGGTGCTCCTTGAGGTAGTTTAGCAGGTCGTGCAGCGGCTCGTACATCAGATCAGTGCTGTGGGTAAAAGGACCGGCCGCCACCACAAACTGTAGCTCCCTGTCGACCTTCAAGGGAGCGGGTGGAGCCAGCTTCCGTTCCGTGTGGATCTCCTCTACCACAAAGGAGTTGCCCTTGGGTATGAATCCCTTGGCCAGCACCACCTGTCCCGGAAAGATGCTGGCGGACCGAATTCTCGAGAAGTTTAGCGAGAGAAAACTGTTCTCGTCGGCGTCTGTCACGGAAAGAAAGGCGGAGTGAGCATCGAGCGGGCCGTCGTCCTCGGAATGTATCATGCCGACGGCATGGAGCATGTGAAGGGCCTGCAGAGTCTGCCTGTCCTGCGGATACCAACTGCACTCGGCGGCTCCATCTGCGCCCAGCTTCTTCTCCACCAGAGCGCGCCCCGTGTCCACCAGGCGGTCGTGCAAGTCGTCGCATCGATCGCCCAGCAGGTCGTTCATGTAGCCCAGATTGGCAACAGTCAGCGGGGCGTCCTTGTGGAGCAGTTTCTGAGTCACGGGCAGCTGGTGCTCCACTTGGGTTTGCCAGTTGGAGCCGGCCAGAAGCTTGGGATGGCCAAAGGAGTCTACAATGTCACCCGGCTTGCCAGTAACTTTGGCATTTGGAGTTCCTGCTGCCACCTGCGTTTTCTTGGCCGACTGCGGCGTGTAGCTGACGGGACTGAAGAGCACTCCGCCCTTGAGGGCGGCGGCGGCGGCGGAGCGCGGCTGATCCTTCTTAGCCTTGGGCGTGTGCATCGCCGAGGAGTCTGCCACTGACTCGCTCACGTAGTCGTCCATCATCGGTTCGTCTTCCATCAGGCCGTAGCTGGCCAGCGAGCTCATTTCCGGCTTAGAGCTGCTGGTGATTGCAGTATACGATTTGGCCTTTGGCGCGACCTTGTCCTTTCTCAACTGCAGCACCTTGCGCTCGAACTCGCCCAGGTTCTCGGTTGTGGGCTCATCGCCGTGAAGGTGGGACAAGCTGAAGGCCATCCACTGCTCCACGAACTCGGTGGCGTCGAGCACGTTGTACGAGATGGCCAGCTCCAGGCACTTGTCCAACACCGCATCCGCGGGCTCCACGCCCATCTCGTCGAATTGCTGCTTTATTTCCACGTCCATTCGGCGGTGTGCGTCCTGTTGGCGTTCGGCTTTTGTAAATAAATAAACGCACAATTACTTTTGGCGGCAAAACCAAGCACCAGGGTTGCCAGATCTATAGCAGTCTGGAACTTCTGTAGTTGCAACTCATATTTCCGCTGTGTTATCGAGCTGCCTTTCCCTAATCGGGATGCAACAGCTGTGTTTTAATTTTTATTGACAAACTTGTTTTGTTTATTTATTCCGTGTGCAAGTGCAATCTCGTTCCTCCAAACGCTACGCTCTAATTCATGTGATCGTGCAGGAACTCGAAGCAAGTGTCGTGAAGTGAGTGATTCGCCATGAGCACGGACGATTTGCTAGTGCGCCGCGAACGGAGCGACGACTCCCAATCGCTTTCTCGTTCCCCAAGTGCCGCGTCTCCGGTCCCGCCCCCCACGGCTGGCACTACGCCTGCGTCTGCTTCCGGCTCCTCGTTTGACCGCCTGCGCAACACCTTTCGGCGTACAGAGAGCATCTCCTCCCAGATCTTCAGTCACATCTCCACGCAGTTCTCCAATGCCGCAGCGGCGGCGGCTGCATCCGAAGTAATTGATGGTACGACCACTTACCCGTATCCAGAGCAGCCCACGCCAACGCCCACGCCTGCGCCACCTGTGGCGCCGCCAGCTCCGGAAGCAGGCTCCACGCCGTCGCCTCCGAAAATCATGGCGAAAAGGCTGAAACGCGGTGAGTTTTTACTAATTCTGATTAAATATTTACTAGAATAATAAGAACCGGGTCCTTTATATCGTTAAGTGTTATCTAAAAGTGTCGAAAAAATCAAGTGCTTGGTTTTGGTAAATAAAAAACTAAGAAATCCTTTCAGCAATTACATATATTTAAAAGTGTTTGTTAGCAACTTTTACTCACTTAATAATAACAATAAAAATAATAATACTATTTTATAACAAAATATGTAAATAAAATTCATAAGAACCCCATATATTATATGCAAAGAACACCCCTAACAAAAAAAGCTTTCGCGCAGAGCTTTCGAGCTTTGCACACTTGAGAAATCAATAGGATAAAAGAGACCCGTTAGTCTTACTCAACGCGTACACAGGAAGGATAATAACGGTGCCACATCGCAGCGGCGATTATTTTTCGTTATCTGGTTAATTTCCCCAGAAAATCCCTCTTCAAAAGAGGTTCCCCAAGGATAAGCAACACAAAAAGGTAACGCTAACCGAGTCAAGGATAACTGCTGAGCAGAAAACTTCCAGTTTAATCACCACCTAACATCGATACATGTACTTGTATATGTATATCTGTATTTTTATGGACGCCCACGCACTCACATACTGCACATACACTGCATACACAGCAGGCAGGTTCGAAGCCTTAGCAAAATGCGAGGACTCGTCGAGGATACCAAGAAGACCAAGCTGTCCACCAGCGGCGGCGGCAACAACAATAACAACAACAGCAGCAGCAGCGGAAGCAGCACTCGCCTCAAGTCTGGTGGAACGGCGGCAGGTGCTGCCAGTGGCAGCTCCACTTCCAGTTCGAAGCCACTGAGAAGTGCAGTGAAAACGCCAACAATGAGCACACCAGGCGGAGGAATGGGTGCAGGGGCTGCGGCCAAGAAGACGGCTCCCCAACAACAAGTTGGCAAGGCTGCCAAGACGGCGGCAACAACTGGGGCAGCAGCAGCAGCAGCCACCAGGGCGGCCAAGGCACAAAAGGGTCAGAACCCACCCCCACAAGCAGTGCAAACACCAAAGCAGCAGCAACCACAGCCACCCCTGGACGTGCCGCCACAGCAGCAGCAACAGCAGCAACAGCAACAGTCTCTCCCGTCGAACAACGGCAGCACAACAATTGCTTTGCCAAAGGCCTCGCATGCCAACACCAGCGAGGAGCTGGCCGGCGGTGTCCAGGACACCATATACCTGTGCAACTTCCGGGTGTCCGTCGACGGCGAATGGCTTTGCCTTAAGGAGCTGCAGGACATTGATGTGGCCGGCGGTACTGGCAGCCACCAGCCGGCGCACACCACCACCACCGACGTACTGGGTGGCACAGGAAACTCCAGCCACTTCTCCAGTGGCTCCAATTCCAGCAAGCGCAACAGCAAGCGCTTCTCCGGACTGTCCACCGGCAGCAACAGCACAGGCGGCGGCGGAGGAGGTGCCCTGGACATCACGGACAATGGTATTATGGCAATTGAAAACCTTATCGGCCGCAGGCTGTGCGACATGGTCCACAGTGGCACCACGGCACTCGGCTCCCAGCCGCACTCCCAGTCGCAGCACCAGAGTGTCGGCCTCTTCGCCGAGTGGTCGCATCTCTGTAGGTCGCTTCTTGTTGCCTCTGTTGCCCAGCACGCCTCCTTCTTTGTAGATCTCTTTATTTCTTGTTGTTTATCTTATTCGATCTTATCCGATTATCCAGGCCAAGTATACTGAAGGGATATCCAGGACCAATCCATAAATACCTTACATTTCTTTTGCCAGAGATCCCATATGGTTTTCTTAGATTGGAAAGATTTAAATGCCTTAAACAGAATTTAAGCTTACTCTTACTCTTACTCTTACTCTTACTCTTACTCTTACTCTTAAATATTAATTAATACCACCAACTATCTATTCCTATTCGTAACGTACTAAAGATCTTTATAGATAAAGTATATATATTGGTCCTGGATATGCCGTTGGTCTGGTTGTTTATCGTTGATTAATTTGCATGCATTTTCTGCATTGTTGCACATTTCGTTGCCTGCACTTTATCGTCTCAAATGGGGTATTTATTTAATCTTAACAAAAAATATAATTGATGCAACGCAAAGGAACTCGGCTGTGTGCCACTTAGATGTCCTCAAAGGTAGTTTCCCAGCTGGGAGTGTCCTTCACCGAATGGGCAGATGACTTTAGAAGGCGCCATGAATTTCTGCTGGCGTACTTAATTAGTTCAATCGACTTACCTCCTTGCCTCCGCCCCTCTGTCTAGTTGAGTGGCGAGACCTGCTCTCATCTCGCCTTTTCCTGTGCGGTTGAGGATCGTTGTCTGACTCGTCCTCGTCCGTATCTACCATTAGGGAATAGGTTAATTACAGTTTATGCTATCGAATTTTGTTTATTTAACTAAAACTTGTCTGTTTTATTATGTGAAAATCCCTTAAACAAAGGTACTTACCGTGCCTTGCTCTGTTGGCTCTCCTTCTTTCTAGTGGCGATGAGTTCTTTCTGTCTGCTGAGGTTTTGGCCTGCAGACGATTCTGGGTTCAGGACTCTAAAAAGAGCTTAACTCTTCCCAACTCACCGTCCTACTTGGGGCCGACCTGCCGCCTTCCCTGCGTCCCTTCTGTCTTTTCTCTTGGCTGTGGCGTGACTTCGGTTTTCGCATACTCTCTCTGTCTTCGATCTCAGAGCTTGGTTCCATGTCGGACGGGACTGCCCGCAGGGACGACACCAGCTGCCTTTTCGGAGAGGTTTCCTCGGAGATGAGGCGGTAGTAGCTGCTATTTCCCTTCGTGCTGGGCAACTTGGTTGGGAAACACTTTTTTTTGAGTTGGCAGTTCAACGAGGAGGAGGAATTGTCTGGGACTTAGGGGAAGAGTATTAATCAGTGACTTCAGGCAACCTACCTGAGACCTACTGTTGTCCTGGATACCATAGTAGGGGTGGGGCCGTAACGATGCTTTCAATCGCTTTTTGACCCTCTTGGGACTCTCTATGGCCCTCTGGGGACTCTCTTTGACCCGCTGAGACTTCAAACTCGGTGGCGCCTCCACATCTATGGGCACATGCTTGGTCCTGTCCTTCCCTCCTCGCCTCCTGCCCCGTCGCATGCAGCAGAAGATGATGAGCAAGATGATTATTAGGAGCAGCACCAGGAAAGCGGCAATGAACCAGATCAATGTGTTGTTGCTGTCGCACTCGCGGCACTCTTCGTGCGCCTGACTAGAAGCTCCTTCGTTCTCCTTGTCTTCGGTATCCGCGTCCGCGTGCTGATCCTCCTGGCTGGGTTCGTAATCCTTGTGCAAGTGGTCAGTAGACCGACTCACCTTGTGCGACTCTGCAGCATAGCAGTTCTTGTCTTGTTGGGCTTCTTCCTTGGGTTTCTCCGGCTCCTTGGCAAGATGCAACAGCGTCTCTTGAATCTGCAGGATTCCACCCAGACCCGGATAGAACATCTCGTCTAAGTAGTGCGAGCGCACACTCTCTTGAATCCAACTGAGCAACTTGTGGTTGTAGCTGGCTTGGCTTATTCCCTGAAACCGGTGGCAGTTGGTGACGGTCCTGAAAAAGCGCACCAGCAAAGCGGAGCAGGTGGGCGACCGGAGGTTGTAGATGCGTCGCTGGCGGAAGGGCAGAAATATGTTGCTCAAGTGGCCCTCACTATCCACCGGCTCGAGCTGCGGCAGCGGCACAATCATTTGGCCCTGATCCGCATCCGGCAAGACACTGCTCTGATCCAGCTTGCTACAGCTGGCGGCGCCATCCTCGAACTTTGGGTCGCCCAGCTCGAGCGGCTCGATCTTGAAGCCCTGGAGCTGACATATTATATCTTTGGCCGGTGATCGCCAGGCATTCCCGTTCGTGTTGAGGACAATGTAGCTCTGCCGCTTGATCTTCAACAGGCTTTGCATGGTGTTCAGCTTGAGGCGACCGGCGTAGTAGGAAACCTGGGCTGCGGGCAGCAGGTAGTAGCGAAGGTATCCGCCCAGCGCATCATAGAAGGCGCGCTGCGGCAGCCGGCGCGTGTCCTCGTCCGACATCTCTTGCACGATTCGGTTGACTATACTCACGAACCGGATCAGCATGTGGACTAGGCTGTCGCTGAACAGGCAGTTGGGATAGAACTTGGGCACCAGCTGCTCGAAGGTCCGTCGGGCGGACATCAATGCCACCTCCTCCATGGAGAAGCAGCTCTTGCGTTGGCCATCAAAGAGATTGGTGCCCAGAAAGGGGAATCGTTTGCCAGCACTTGGCACTACCTTAGTCGCAAAGTTATTCTTCCTAAGAGAGGCGGCCCCATTCAAGCCATCACGGTACTGCTGCAGCTCGGAGCTGAGGCTTGTATGCAGGGTCAGCTCGTGCTTAAAATCATTTGCGGGCACCTCCAGAGTGGACACGTTGATGCTGTAGATGGGGCAACCGCCGGGCGCCAGGAAAAACAGCAGCCACGATAGCACGTGAATTTTCATTTTTCAGTTAGTCAGATGTCGGATGTGAATGTGGCGCTGTGAATGTAGCACTTTCTAGCACAGCACAGCCTGCTGTCTCTGCACAAGTCTCTAATCCTGGGATCCCTTCAATCCCACTCCCTTTGCAGCCCGGGACACGGCGGAGATCGAGCGCAGCAACCTGGTGAACATCTGCAAGCTGGTGGTCAAGGAGCTGCTGGAGCAGTCGCTGCGCTACGGCCGCATGCTGGACTCGGACCACCTGCCGCTGCAGCACTTCTTCATCGTCATTGAGCACGTGCTGGGCCACGGCCTCAGGCCCAAGAAGGGTCTGCTGGGGCCGCGCAAGGAGCTGTGGGACCTGCTGCAGAGCGTCGAGCACTACTGCCCGGAGGCGCAGGACATTACGGCCAGCGTGAGGGACCTGCCCACGGTGCGCACCCACATTGGCAGGGCCCGGGCCTGGCTGAGGATCGCCCTCATGCAGAAGAAGCTCTCGGACTACCTGCAGGCCCTCATCGAGCATCGGGAGGATTCGCTGTACGACTACTACGAACCGCATGCGCTGATGATGAGCGACGAGGTCTGCTTCCAAACCCGTTCCTCTCTGGCAGCTCTTTTAATCCGACCATATCTTCTCCAACCAGATCGTTGTGATAATGGGCATTCTGGTGGGCTTGAACGTGATCGACTGCAATCTGTGCGTCAAGGAGGAGGATCTGGACTCGCAGCAGGGCGTCATTGACTTTTCCCTGTACCTGCGCTCCAGCTCAAGGAACGCGGATGCTGCGCCGGAGGACAGTGCTCCGCCGGCGCTCTTGGATGCCACCGGGCAGGGCAATATGATTGCGGTGCTGGACCAGAAGAACTACATAGAGGAGCTAAACAGGCACCTCAAGTGGGTTATCGCCATCATCCGCCCGTGCACTCCGTTGGCTAAGTTATTTCCCATCTTTCAGCGCCACTGTGGGCAACCTGCAGGCCAAGGTGGAGTCGCTAACGACCACGAATGCCCTGATGAAGGAGGACTTGGCCATCGCCCGGAACAGTTTGCTGGCCCTTCAGGCCGAAAACCAGGCCATGCGCCAGTCCAGCCACGGGGGCGACAACAGTTCCACTGGTTCGGGGGACAGCAAGGACAAGAACAAGGATAAGGAGAAGGAGAAGGCGTCCGAGGAACTGGTGGAAGAGCGTCGCAAGACTGGCGAACTGGAGAAGGAGCTCAAGCTGCAGGTGTCCCTCAAGGCGGAGTCTGACATGGCCATGAAGCTGCTGGAGAAGGATATCCACGAGAAGCAGGACACGATAGTCTCACTGCGTCGCCAGCTGGACGACATCAAGCAGATCAACCTGGAGATGTATCGCAAACTACAGGTGAGTAGATCATCAGGGCGGATCGGTTGGCAGGGACACAAGAGTACCTGCTGCTAACCGATCCCTTCCGCACATCACAACCTAACACACCGCTCATCACCACACTCATCTGGCCATCCGTAGCTCTCGCTTAGTTTCCTTTTT
Organism: Drosophila orosa; assembly: GCA_018904745.1. Lineage (NCBI taxonomy): Eukaryota > Metazoa > Arthropoda > Insecta > Diptera > Drosophilidae > Drosophila > Drosophila orosa. Next base: position 10,829 of record JAEIIH010009507.1, read on the forward strand.
TATTATTTTATCATTATCTCCAAATATAAAAGAATCGGTTTAAGGCTTAAAGTCAAAACGTAATCCCCTCTAAAAATTCAACCAGGAATGTGAAGATGAACTCACACAGAAGGGCGAGATGGTCTCGCGCCTGCAAACGAAAGCCTCACAAATTGGTAACATTTTACAATCGCTAGAAAAGAAGTACGAGTCGAAGCTCGTTGACAACCAGCAGCAGCATCACCATGGACCGGGAGCGGGAGCGGGAGCTGGATCCCTTGGCGGAGACCGCTCTCCCAACACACGGCGACAGCAGAACCTGGAGAAGTTCGAGGCCCTCACCAAGAAGCACAAGCAGGACGCTGGCCCGCCCATGAAGCGAATGCATCTCAAGATGGACGCCTTTCCGCCCTTCGATCCGGCCAAGTACAGGAAGTCGCCGCGTCAACCGGAGCCGCCGAATCCGCCACAGGAGTTGCAGGAGAGCAGCAGCAAGGACGTGAAGACACCGACATCTGCCAAGTCCCTGAACGATGAGCTGGCCGAGGCAGCGGCTGCGGTGACCCAGCACTTTGGGTCTGGCGATGGATCCCGCAGCGACTATGTCCTGTGCCGGGAGCAGACAGCCGCTGGCGACACTTAAGCCACTGAACAAATGTAGAATAACACGATGTCTATATACATATATATATGGCCCAGTTTCGAATTTCACCCTCACAGAACTTGATTCCGTTTCCCTTTGTTAACTTTTCTAGTTGATTTTTCCTAACATTAGGTTTATAACTTTACCAAAATGGATTTAGTGCCTGACTGCATTTATACCTAAGGAGCCAGTACACATGAAACACATGTTTATCATGAAACATCTTCAGAAATACGCATTCCAAGTAGCGGAATGGATATACTTATCCCAAATTCAAAGTAAAACCATTTGTCAAAAATCAATTATGAATATTTTTAAGTTTTTTCGATCTCAAATTAAACAAAACAAATACATGAAAATCGAAACAGGCGGCCTCACAAGCTCTCAAAGTCCGCGTCCAAAGTGCAGCTTAACAGGACTCCCGAACCTATAGAGTCCCTAGCTTTCTATAGGCGATTGTGTGTGTACGATATAGGATGCCTTTACTCCGTAGACCAGATCTCCCCGAACGGGGGGTAGAATACATACAAATTGTTAAAGGTTATATGAATTACCAAGTATGCAACCTCTGTTAGCCGAATTATCTTCCCAGAGTCAAGGGCCCCGCGTAAACAAAGATTATATGTACGATGATTATACTAAATAGAGACGTATGTATGTATATATGTATAGTGCGATTAGAGGAGGCTTCAGAGATGTTTATTATACATATGTATGTACATATGGATTCAGAACCCGCGCAACCGCTTAAATATAATGTAATTATACACTCTGCCTAGTCGAAAACATCAACAACAAGTATTGTAATTATATGAATAAATATTGAGACTACATACAGATATATGAATATACAAATCTATATACAATGTAACTCTCTGCTGTGGAGCGCATCAGCCTATGTATTCTAGTACTCGAACTCCTTCAAATCGATCCCAGAGAAATAAAACTTATCCGAATCCCAGTCTTTCATTTGCCACATCTTACTAAGAAGAAGGTCCTTCCATTCGACGCTGGTACAACCGATTCTTTTCTTCGTTGGCAGGATTGCAAGGCCTCCTTGACGCACAAGACGGAGCTTATGAGTATGCTGGAGGTCCAGAAGGAGGACATGGAGACCACCATTGAGCAGCTGGAGAAGAAGTAAGGGGGTTATGGGGTATGCGGTTAGAGCTAATGAAAAGGTGGGGCTAGTCAGGTTTTGGAATTGGATGACTTGGAATTGGAATGCATCATTTTTCTTAAATATTTGATATTACTAGTTTGAAAGGAGTCTTTGAAAGACTGTCATTCTAACTGCAATAAACTGTGGTATAAGTTTTGGTTAGGTAAAGGGTGTAATAAATATAAAGCCTGTTTTAAAAGGTCTTTAAATAAGAATTTAACTATTTTTGGAGCAGTTTAAACAGAGTTGAGGGAGTAGCTATTTAAAGTCTGTTTTTTAAGTCCTTTTAATAAGAATTTAACTGTTTTTGGAGAAATTTAAAAAGACTTAAGATAGAGATATTTAAATTCTGTATTTCAAGTCTTTTAAAAAAGAATTTATCTGTTTTTGGAGCGATTTAAAAAAAGTTGACAGAGTAGATATTTAAAGTCTGTTTTTCAAGGTGTTTAAACAAGAATTTAACTGTTTTAAGACCCATTTAAATAGTGTTGAGAGAGTAGATACTTAAAACCTTTATTTAAATAATAAATTTACTAAGACTGCCGACTAGTAACAAGCCCTTCAAAGCATAGAAGATCGGAAACATCAACCAACTGCAATAGTCTATAATAATCAATAATCCCACTTTCCTCAGGTGGACCCACGACAAGAGCAACCTGGGCGAGATTCTAAAGACGACGTCCCAAAGCCTGACTACGCAGGTGACGGCCAGCGAGGAGCGAGCTGCCCGCGCGGAGGCCGAGTCCCGGATTGAGCGCGAGTGGCGCATCTCGTTGCAGGAGAAGGAGCTGAAGCTCAAGGAGAAGATATCCACACTGCAGAGCTGTCTCAACGAACTGGCCGAGGAGAGGGAGCGGAATGGCAAGCTCAAGGCCGACCTAGACAAGGTGCGCACCCAGTGGACGGAGGCACAGACCACGCTGGAGGAGCTAGGCATCCAGCTGAGCGTCAGCAAACTAAAAGTATCCGAGATGCAGGACCAAGAGCGACGCCAGCGGCAGCTGCTCTCCGGCTCCGCCCAGTCGCTGCAGGCCACACCGGAGGCGCTGGCCAGCCCCGGCATCTGGGCACCCGATTCCATTGCCACACACTGCACCGCCTGCGAGCGGGAGTTCAATCTAACGCGCCGGAAGCACCACTGCCGCAGCTGTGGGGAGATCTTCTGCAAGGCCTGCTCGGAGCACACGCTCCGGCTGCTCAACTCGCAGGGTCAGCCGGGGAAGCCGGTGCGGGTGTGTGACACCTGCTATGCCGCTAAATGATAATAATTAAATAAATGTGACTGGGAAAACCCTAAGGGCGGGGATTACAGTATGTAGAATTTGGTTTATAATTTGAAATTTAAAATTTTCTTTTTTTTACAAAAATGATTTGTGACTTTAAAGAGTTTTTACTACTTTTTATTTTGACAATTTAGTAATGTAAAGAATCTCAACGAAAGGTCAGATGTTCCTGCCAATTTAACCAATTGGTTTTTGTGTTTTTGTGACTAAATTTATATAAATTGCCCAATACTATCAACCCCGCCCCTAAGAACACTCTCGTCTAGCTGATATTTTGATTATTATACTATTTGACCTCTTGACGTTATGTATTGCTTGAGTTTTGTAATCAAATTATAATAATAAATGTGTTTAAAAAAGTGTACAATTTCCAGAATTATTATAAATCAATGTATTTTAAATGCTCACAAAAGATTGTCTAATTTTGAGTGAATAAATATTTAAAATAAGCTTTTTTAAGGTTTACATATTTCAAATGCGACCGTTACAACAGCTTATCGATAACAGCGTATATCGCAGCCCTGCCTATCGGCCATAGTCTCTTAGCCATGCAGCCCTGGCAGAAATAATTTTAGAATCTCTTATTTGTAATTCTTTGCCTAGTGTTAATCGCTTAAAAATCCATGTCCGGGCCGAAATTAGGGAGTGAAGTGGCCGGTGGAGAGTAGCCTCACCAACCTTAAGTTAGTTAGTAGCACCAAATACCCTCAGCTGGTGGCAACGACGGCTCTGAGCCATCGATTTTTATTCGAAGCGAATGTTGCGGAATTTCCCACTCAACTTTCCAACGCGAGTGTAGAGAGCTCTGAATCGAAAACGGCAACGGCGGCGGCACTTGTTACAGCGCAATGAAGGACGGTGGACACATAACGCTCACGCTCTCGCCCGGATCGGGAGCGACGACAACGGGATTGGTGGGCGATGAGCGGGGCAGAAAGAGTCTGCGGCGGGTGAGTAGAAGTAGTAGCAGAAGGCAGTTGTTTGTACTGCTGCTGTTTTGCAAAGTAAACTCCCATTCATTATTTGTTCCCATTCGCATGCAATGTTTTCGACGCGGCTTAGGCTTGGAATCAGCTGCCGCGTTGTCAGCGCAATCTCATCATTCTGGGCATCACGGCCTTGTGCGTCACGGCGCTGCTCTGCCTGAGCGGCGATCAATTGACGGCCACCAGTCGCCAGGACGAGGACCCCAAGACGGTGCCCTATCATCTGCCCCTGCAGAATCCGCACCACCATCCACCAATGCCGGAAAAGGATCTGCCCGAAGCGCAAACGGAGGCGGCGCTTCCCGCTTCCGAAGATAAGCGACAGCCGCCCCACCCGGAGGCGCTGAGCGATAAGGTAAGTGGCGGCGGGCTACTAAATTGATAAGTGCTTAATTGACAGCACTCAAGGCGCGGTCTCATTAAGATAGCCCAGTGGTATCAGTACGATTGCCTATTTGTGATTTGATTTACAACCCCGCGAGGCGCACTTCCAGTGAACTAAACTGATATCAAATGATAGCAATCACTTTTCCAGTTTAATGAGATTGCGGCCTACGGCGATGCGAACTCTGCCGAGAATGTGGTCCGTTTGCCGGAGACTGTGGCCGCGCAGGGACCTCCCCAGGCCGTGGCCGTGCCACCGCCAGAGAATAACAAGGAGCAGGACAACGCTGGCATTGATATACTTAATAATGTAGAGGAGCCCATCGATCAGCAGCCGCAGGAGCTACACCTAAGCGAACGCGAACTGCTCGATCAGGCCATCAAGAGTCCTCGGTTGCTGGGGGGTGTCAGCTTCAAGGAGCATCTGCACAAGATTCAACCGCTGCTGGCCAAGGGCCAGCACTTCCACGGTGCGACCAATGAGCGGCAAACGGCGGTGGTGGCCGCCTTTAAGCACTCCTGGGCGGGCTACAAGAAGTACGCCTGGGGCCACGACAATCTGAAGCCCATCTCGCAATACTCGCACGAGTGGTTTGGCCTCGGACTGACGATTGTGGACTCTTTGGACACCATGTACATTATGGGTTTGGATGATGGTGAGTTAGATGTTTGGATGTTTGATATTGTAATCTCTCTTTCACAAAACTAATGAGCCGTTTACGCTGAGCGCTCAACCGAGTCGAACTCCATTTGTTTGGTATTACAAGAGCTTTAAAGCGATAAAGATTTAAGAAGAACAGGCAAATCAACAGAAAAAGAGAAGCCAAGGCGAAGGGGGGACTTGCTTCAGGCTTTTTCTACGAAATAAAAAGCTACGCCCTATTTTAGAGCAGTTCAGATCACAAGTATTGATTAGACTAATAACACGACACGGCTTTTGATTTTATTTCTATATTTTGATGATGATTAAGTCATTTTAGCGATGTTTCAAATTGAAATAAATACATTTTTGTCTTAGTTATGATCGATTTCAAATGTAGACCCCTTATCTAACTGCAAACTGCAAAGGTTTACATATTTAAGTCTCCCAAAGTTAGCTTCCTTTCTTACTTAAATTTTTTGTATATTTTCACACTAATTCCAATGTATTTATTACAAATTATAAAATAAAACCCCATGTTTACTTACAGAATTCAAAGAGGCCCGCGACTGGATAGATCATTCACTGCGCTTCGATACCAAGCGTGATGTCAATCTCTTCGAGGTGACCATCCGAGTTCTGGGCGGCTTGCTGTCTGCCTATCATCTCAGCGGCGACACAATGTTCCTCGCCAAGGCGTCAGAGCTGGGCAACCGCTTGTTGCCCGCCTTCCTATCGCCCTCGAGCATTCCGTATTCAGACGTTAATCTCGGCGATCTTTCGGCACACTCGCCCAAATGGTCACCGGACAGTTCCACCAGCGAGGTCACCACCATTCAGCTAGAGTTTCGTGACCTCAGTCGCTCCACAAACATTTCCATTTACGAACAAGTAAGAAGAAGGTTATGAATGTTAAGTATTTGCTTTAAAATGTTATTTGAACCTTAAAGGTTAGCCACAAAGTAAACGAGAAGGTGCATGAACTGGAGAAGAATCATGGCCTGGTGCCCATATTCATCAATGCCAACACGGGAACCTTCCGCAACTATGCCACCATTTCACTGGGCGCACGAGGGGACTCTTACTACGAGTACTTGCTCAAGCAATGGATTCAGACTGGCCGCAAGGATAACGACAAGTGAGTATTTTATTTACTATATCATTATCAAGTAATAATTAACTCTCGTTTGTTTCTTTTAGCCTTATTTTAGACTACATGCAGGCCATTGATGGCGTCCTAACCGAGCTGATGCGTCGCACTCCGCGGGAGCATTGGGTGTACATTGGCGAGCTGATCAACGGCAAAGATTTCAAGCCGAAAATGGACCATCTGACGTGCTATTTGCCGGGTACTCTGGTTCTGGGACACCAGAACGGCATGCCGGACTCGCACTTGATCCTGGCCAGGGACCTGATGGATACTTGCTATCAGACCTACATGATGAATCCCACACACTTGGCCGCCGAGATCTCGTACTTTGCACTTACCGACAAGGACGAACAGGACATCTATGTGAAGCCCAACGATGCTCACAATCTGCTGCGGCCGGAGTTTGTGGAGAGTCTTTACTATTTCTACGCCCTGACCGGGAATCGCACATACCAGGACATGGGCTGGACCATATTCCAGGCATTCGAGACTCACGCCAAGGTGAACGCCGGCTACACGTCGTTGGGGAATGTGAAGAACACGCAGAGCACACGCCTACGCGATCTGATGGAGAGCTTTTGGCTGAGCGAGACCCTGAAGTACTTCTACCTGCTGTTCAGCGATGACCGCAAGGAGATCGATCTGGATCAGTGGGTCTTCAACTCGGAGGGTCATCCACTGCCTGTCTATCCGCTCAAGACTTAATTAGCCAATTAATTGGAAGGCAGCGCAACTTAGTTGCGTCAGCAGAGCCAACTAGCTGGGAACTCGAATGTAAAGCGCATTTAGGCTGCAATAATCTCGTACTCTAGCGCAAATGCCAAATACTATGCTAAGCTTAGGGTTAGGCCGAGCTCACACACAGTTGGTGGCCAATCGAACGAAGCAGTGTCCCATGCTGGGGGATGGGTCGATTCAGATTAAGGGGGGAGATGCATATAGATCACCAAATTGTACATGTTTTATTAACCAAGCAACTAAATATGTGGCAAGCTTTTATATTAAAAAGAATGATTTTAAGGTTTGTTATTGAATGTCGAATATCTTCAAGAAAAAAGGAAATAGGACATATTCGTACTTTTTCTTGTAAGGAAATAAAGAAGAATCTTTATTTTGTTCCACTTGTATGCATCTCCCCTCTTAAAGCGAAACAAAATTTAAAATCAGTTTTAACAATGATATTCTAACCAAATGCAATATAATGATTTAGATGTGTAGATGGCATGCTACTTGTAATTAGGCAATATCTTTCAAATCGACTCATCCTTTTGAGAAATGAAGGTTTTAGATATCAGCAGTGATCATCGATTGTATCTATATTCTTTGTACTGATATCTGTTATATTGTAATTATTTATTTTTCCTACTTTATAAGCACCGCGATATTGGGCCATTGCTGATCCATCTCAGCCAGAAGGTTTTAACTTGGTAATCTCTCTCTAGTAGTTCAATGTGTGTAAGTGTTTATTTTAGCCACAAGTTAGGAGCACAAAGTCAATTTGTGTGTGCGTGTGTGTAATCTTAAAAATACGAATCTCACAGGCTAAAATCCCAGAAAAAATGAACAAAAAAACAGCCAATAATAATAAAATGCGAGAGTTTTCTTAAAATTTTATGGAATTTTCTCTTTATTTGCCTAAGAACATTTCTCTGTTTACCCAGTACAAAAACGCGAATGCATGATAATCTTTGATTGCATTTCTCATTTTATTTAGTTTCCGTTTTTAGTTGGGCTTTCTTTCGGTTTTGTTGCGTTTCAGTGTGATTTGCATATTGAATCCTTTGTTTCGTTTTGTTTCTCTTTTAATGAATGCTCTTAATGTTTATGACGACTATGAAATGGATGGGCTTAATAAACTATCAAATATTAAAGTTTTCTTTTGTTTCCTTTGCTTTGCTTTGCCTTGCTCGCTGTCTCTCTCTCCCTATGCTTGATGATGGTTTTTAATTAAAACTCACAATGTTTGCTTAAAAATCTTTAGTTTTCTCCTTAGTTTCAATTACAATTAGACACATTTTTAGCTGAACAATGGAAATGACAACGACACACACCACTGCCCTGATGGAAAGGATTTGCTTTCATTGTGAAATACAACTTGAAACGATTCGCATTCGATTAATGTATCAATAGATTTAAATTTATTCAGTTTCTTTCGGTTTGGAGTTTACCAACTTAAATTATGCTATTACATATACAATTTTTACACGAAAGTTATTTGTCTTTGAAGTAATAACTAGAAGAGAAGTTCAAGATCATGCAACTCATAGTCGAGGGAAGGGCAGGCAGGTGGGGTTCGGGCAGGTTTGGGGGGTCATGGATGGGATGGTTAAACGAAGCACATCTTAAAATATGGTACCTCTCGAAGTTCTCTTAAAGACTACACACGTAATACAAGCAATCCGTCCAGTAGTCCCAGGTAGTACGTATCCGTAGTATGCAGGAGTGTGTTAGTGGTGGCATTAAAGTAGTTAGTTAGTATTGTAATTGGTATGTAATTGAGGCCACACCGAACTTCGTACTGGCTGTGGCTGTTACTGAGTGAGTGGTGTGGTGTGGTGTGGTGTGGGTTTCTTCGTTTTAATCGTATTTATTATTGTTTACAAGCTAATCAGACATCTATATATTTAAAACGTGGCACAAATCACAAGTCAGAGATTTGTCGCAAGATCAAGGATACAATTGATACGATTCGTTCGTTAATTTGTGTGTTATCTGTGGCTGCTCCCTCGCCTCTGCTCTCCTCTGCTACCTTCTCGTTTCAATCAATCAATCAGTTGTTGTTATTATTGTTAAGTGTATAAGATATTACATTAGATTCAATAATTTATATAAATGTTTAAACTAAATTGGCTAAAATGGTGATTTTTTTGAACTGCTTTTGGTTTGCTTCGTAGTTTGCCATATGTAGTTGGTACACTTGTTGTTAATCCCTAAGATCTTTGCATTTGCATTTGCATTTCCCAAATGACACCCGTAGCTATGCCTATGCCGAAATATTCATCTCATTTACTCCTTCTCTCTCTCTGGTATTGAGCACGTCGTCCATAGTTTGTTTGTCTGTAATATCATAAGCAGTCGTACGTAAAGCGCTGGAAATCATATCTAAATCTCCTCTCCCCGCGTTGTTAAAAATGCTTAGCTAATAGCTATACATATACATATATATATTATTTATAATTGTTGGGCAGAAACTTTGCTGCATGCTCACTAACTATTTACAAAAACTGTGGCGCACAACTTAATGCATAAATAAATATACAATTACATGTATATTTTATGTGGGATGCTATTGGATGCAGCTACATAAATTGCTCTGTCTGATATTCCTCCTCCTTCAGCGACAACAACAAAATTGGCAACGGGATTTTGAATTGTTTCTCAGAAATTGCTTCATGTTCATCATGCTTGTTTGTTTATGTGTGTAAACTTAATTATGAATTATACAACCAATTCGTTTTACTTTCAACTCCTTCTTCTCTCAACTTTTTGCGCATCATTTCAGTTTCTTCCATCATTTGAATAATTGTCTAGGGGGCCTGCTTCTCAGTTAGTCGCAGTGTTAGCTACGTAATTACTTTACTTAGGTTCCGATTAGTGAGAAGCATTTAATGCTATTTTCGTCGTTTAGTTTTCATTTTCAATTCACATCAATTGCTTTCTTGGCTTTATTGTGGGACTCTGTCTGTCGCGTTCTTCGCTTTAAGTAATTCGTCGTAGTTGTGTGGGTTGGTTCTCTCTCTCTTTAAAATATTGTACAAAACACATTGGACTAAAGTATACAAAACAAATGGGCGTTAAAACAATTTATGCTACGGTTTCAACTTAGGTCTAGGCTCGCAAGGGGCGGGGGGGAAAAACAATAACCAAAGGGACAACTAAAACGGGGTCTCTCTCTCTCTCTCTGCATTTATACAATCAGGAAGTCACTGCTGCTTTCTAACGCTCTTCATAAGGTCGTGGCATTAAACTCTAGTATCAGACTGTTTGAGGACGCATTTTCCGCTGCCACTGCTGCTGCCGTGGTTGGCGGGACGCCTCCAAGTCAGGAGGTCATGATCGATTTGACCGGATCGTCCAGACCACCGCCGGCCACGCAACTAAAGTCGTTGAGCTGCCCCAGATGCTGTGCCTGGGCCTGCTGCGCCATGCTCGGATGGCTGTGACTGTGGCTGTGGTGGTGGTGCTGCAGGTGCGACTGCTGCTGCTGCTGCTGGTGGTGTCCCTGCTGCATCTGCATCTGATGTTGCTGCTGCTGCTGCTGGTGATGGTGGTGTTCCAGCAAAATGCTGCTGCTGTTGTTATCCGCCACACCGCCGACAGAGCCGCCGCCACCACTGATCAGGCAATCGTTCATCTCCTCGCCCAGCTGCCGGCGTCGCTGATGCTGATGCACTTGCTCTTGCTGGCAGCTCGGCAGATTGGCGGCGGCCTGCCGCTGATCGTCCAGCATGCTGTCGCCGAGTATCGAGCCCAAGGAGAACTGCAGTGAATCGCCGCTGTTCTGCAGGTTGAGAATGCTATCAATGGCGCTGGCCACATGACGACTAATATCGTCGTCGTACTCGCCGCCGCCAGCCACCACGGCTGCCACTCCGCCCATGTGCCCCACATGCATATGCTGCTGCTGCTGCTGTTGCATCTGCTGCTGCTGCTGCTGCTGCATGTTGTGTTGGAACTGCTGCTGCTGTTGCGTGTCCATCATGTTGGCATAGGCAAAGCCATGTTGCTGCTGCTGCTGCTGTTGCTCCATCAGCATCTGCGGGAAGCCAGAGGGCAGCATATCCGCGGCATCCAAGAGTCCATGCTGCGGCACCTGAACGTGCTGCTGCTGCTGCGAGGACATGGGCGAGGACGAGGAGGAGGAAGAGGCCGTGCACAGCCGCTTGCTGCTACTGTTGTCATCCTCCATATCGCTGCCGGACCCCATTAGTTGGCTGTCCCAGCTCCGCTTACGCGAATCGCCGCCGCCATTCACCAGCTCGCCGCCGTTGCTCGTGCCGCTGGACAGGAAATCGCTGTAATGCGCCTCCATGCTCTGCATCCAACGGGGATTGTTATTGCAGTTCAATTCGATGTGATGTTGCTGCTGTTGCTGTGGTGCTGGTTGCTGGGTTGTTGCCGCATATTGTTGCTGCTGTTGCTGCTGTGGCGGCGCCTGTTGCTGCATGAACGTGGCATCGGGCACCCACATTCCCAACTTGCTCTTGTGGTTCACAACCGGCGATTTCGAATCGCCAAAGATCTCGTCCAGATTGGACTCAATGTCGTGGGCATCGCTGCTGCTCTTTACGTCCAAATGCACCGGCGACTCCCCAAACATGGCCTCCAGACGCGTCTCCACCGACTTTTGCACATCGGAATCGCTGCTGAAGAACTCACTGATGGCCGGATGCTGGTTTTGATTCTGCTGCTCCGAATCCATAACCACTGGCGGTTGCTCGCGCTGTCCGCTGCACGAGGAGTTGTTATTCTTGGCGGGATTGGCACTCGCACAGCTACTATTGCTGCTGCTGCTGGTGCTGCTCTGGTTGCTCTTGTCAATGCAGCCGTTGGGAAACAGATCCGCCATGTGGTTGCTGCTGTTGCTCATCATGTTGTTGTTGTTGTTGTTGTTGTTGGAGCTAGAGCTGTCCAGAAAGTGTGGGTGCTGATGGTGCTGTGGCTGTGCCTGTGCCTGTTGGCGATGGATTGATGGATGGAGTTGTGGCTGGTTGCCATTAAGCTGCTGCATCGGCTCGTTATTCATCAGATTGAGCTCCTTTTGCAGGCAATACCAGCCATCATCCTGATCCACTGCATCCACTAAGCCATTGCCCTTGATATGTTGTGGTTGTTGCTGCTGCTGCTGCTGCTGCTGCAGTTCCTGGTAGCTATTGTCCGCACTCTTGGCCGTTTTGCTCTCCACCTTCTTCATAATGAAGCTGGTGGTGAGCTCGGACTCGATGTCAAAGTTGTCGTAGTCCTTCTTGATGTATCTAGCGGCATCCTTGTCCTGGCCTCCCTCACTCTTGACAGGCTGCTCGCCAGCCGCTTCGCTGCTCTCCTCCAGCTTGACAGTTGATTGCTGCTGCTGCTGCTGCGATTGCTTGTTGAAGGCTTTGTTGACATCAGCACTGTTCTTTAGCAAGTCAAACTTGTCCACCACGGCTGCCTCTGCCTCTGGTTCTTGCTTGACAACCTCATCCTTGACCTTGGCCTCCGTTTGTAGATCAACCTTTTCGGTATTAGTTGGCTCCACATCCTCCTTCTTCAGCTGCTGCTGCTGCTGCTGTTCTAGCTCCAGTTCCAACTCCTTTTCAGCTGTGCGAATGTCATTGATCTCGCCCTTCAGATCGTCTATCATCAGATGCTGCATCTGCAAGAGCTCCGAGGTGCGATGTGGCAGCTGTTTTTGGGGTTTAAAAAAGGGTTTAAAGATGCTGGTTTCTCGATTAAGAAATTTATAATGTACTCACAGTTGACTCTTGCATGAGTATCTCTTGGAATTTGCCGTTTAGCTGACGGAACTTGTCCTGGAATCCCAATGCGGTGGCCTCGAACTCCTCATCCTCATCCGAGGGCAGCTCCACATCGTTTTCGTGCATGCAATGGTACCTATGGAGAAGGCGAGAAGGTTGAGCATAAAGTGTGTATACAAGCATCTCAGTCCTTACCTTATCAGCCTCTTCACCGCCTCATCCTTGGTGCGGAAGGGCTTGACATAGTCCGGCTTCAGGCAGCTCTCCTGATCGACCTCCAGTTGCCGAACGAATCTGCGAAGGAAGGAGAATTAGTATCTCTGTTTTGCTGGTGCGCATTGCTAGGCAATCTGCAATCCAGTGTTGGCCGCTTCATCTTGAAATCGGCATTGGTTCAACCAACTACTCACAAGGAGAGGCGTGCAATTTTGGGTTTCTGCGTGGGCATTTCGTCCAGTTTGCTTGGCAGACTGTAGAGGGGCAGGCTCGGTATTATAGTTGGCAGCGAGGGGACTAGACTTCCCAACGCGCCTCCTGGTAGCGCTACAGGTGGCAAGATCGGCGCAAGTTGCTGCTGTTGCTGCTGCTGCTGTATCGGTGGTGGCTGCTGTTGGTGTTGCTGCTGCTGTTGCTGTGCCTGATGCTGCTGTTGCTGTTGCTGGTGCTGCTGTTGTTGGGGCTGCAGTGGCGGAATGGGCAACATGGTGTTTCCCTGAACTACAACAGCATTGCTGCTGAGCGGTGGAGCTTGGCTGCTACTGTTGCTGCTGTTTAGCAGATTTGTGGAGCTGGCAAAGATCAGTGGTGGCGGACCACTCTTGTTGAGAACTGGCTGTTGAGCTGGTTGCTGTTGCTGCTGCTGCTGTTGTTGCTGCTGCTGGACAACGGGCAGCATATTCATTTTTTGTGGCAACATATTGAGGGTTCCATTGGACTGCTGCTGCTGCTGTTGTGGGTTTTGTTGCATCTGCTGATTGTTGGCTTTATTTCGGTTAACTGTTTCTTTGGGTTTGATTTGCAGTTGCGGCGGCAGCTGCTGCTCCACCTTTGGGGGCTGTTGTGACTGCTTCTGCTTGTTGGCCGCCTGCTGCTGGTGCTGCATGGGATAGATGTGTATCCTCTGGGTTATATTCTGCTGGACATTCGCAGCAGCTACCGTGGAGGAGGTTCCTCCGGCTACTGCTGTGGTGGACGAGTGATTGTTGGGCTGCACCACATTGGCAGGAACGACAGTAGTCTTTAGTGCCTCAGCGACCGCTGCTTGCGGCAGTTGTTGCGGCAGTTGTTGCTGCAGCTGCTGCTGTTGTTGCTGCTGCTGTTGCTGTATTGGCTGCGACATTAGGGTGAAGCCAACACTACCATTTGCCGTGGGCAGCATGCCCTCTGGTGTGGGCACCTCCTTGCCGGAGGCCAAGATCCTGTGCTGCTCGGCAAAGAGTCGCTGCAGTGCCAGATTGATCTCCACATCGGTCATCGGCTTGTTGTAGGCGGCAATTGTCGCCGGATCGATTTCCTGCGATATGACGGGCATGAAGGTGGCCTTGTTCTGCAGCTTGATTGTGAGGAACTGGATCTGCATTTGGACCTGCTTGAAGACCTGTTGCATCTGCGGCGTCAGCTGGATGGTCTGCACCCGGGAAACGGTGTTTGGCTGTGGCTGTGCCTTGGGTTGGCCCTGAAGCTGCTGCTGCTGCTGCTGTTGCTGGGGATGCAACTGCAATTGCTGCTGTTGCTGCTGCTGCAGTTGTTGCGATGCCAGCGGCAGTTGCAGTTGACTGACGACGGAAGACACTGTTGGCGATGAGGCTATCATCGGTGCCGCCGATGTGGTCACTGCTGTGGTCGTCAGACTGAAGCTCGTCCTCTGCTGCTGCTGCTGCTGTTGCTGTTGCAATATCGCTGCCGTGGGCTGCTGCTGTTGCTGCTGCATCGGCACTGTCACGCCCACCAGCTTGGTGCCGCTCGTCGTCTGGAAGGGCTGGATGCTGCTGCTCATCGTGGTCGTGGTTGTGGTCGTTGTCTGGCTGCTGATCATCTGCTTGCCGCTGGCCACATTCGGCTGCACAATCTGCACCGGGTTGTTGTTGGGCTTCTGCGACAGCGGATCCAGCTTGGGCATTGGCTTCACCACGCCAGCGTTCTTCAGGTTGGCCAACTCGGAGGCATTAGTGGGTGTTGCCTTGGGCTTTCTCACCGGCTTCTTCTTAACCACCGCTCCTCCTCCAACTCCGCTGCCAGCTCCACTAGGTGCCGCCTTGGCTGGCTCCAGTTTGGCCTTGCTTTGATCTATAATGGGCGCCACATTGGCCACCTGCTTGGTCACCGTGGTGGTGGCCGAGGTGGTGCTGCTGGTGGTGGTTGTCAGCGTACTGCTGGCCGTGGTGGTGATGGCCAGTCCATTTGTGATTGGCTGAATGGGATGCACGATCTGCTGCTGCGGCGGTTGTGGACGCAATGGGAGCGACAGGGTCAGAGAAGTGGAGCCGGAGACTGCCGCCTGCTGCTGCTGTTGCTGCTGATGTTGTTGCTGCTGCTGAGCGGGCAAGGGATTCACATCGTTAAAGTGTAGCTGTCCCAGCTGCAGGCACTGCGCCAGCTGCTGGGCATTGATCCCGGCCGGTGCAATGAGCAGACGCTCTGTGGGCCCAATCGAGGCTGCCGTCTGTCCCGCACTCATGGCCGTGATCTGATTGGTAACACTGTTCAGGCAGAACAACTGCTGGGTGCTGGGATCGATGGGTGGCAGGGCAATGTACCGCTGCTGGCCATTGTTGGCCAGCTGGGGAGCAGGCACAGGCGCAGGCGCTGGAGCAGGTGCGGGCACTGGGACGGAGATGGTGGCCTGTTGGGTCACGGGCTGCAGCTGTGGCTGCATTTGCGTCGTCACCAGTGGCGGCTGTTGCTGCTGCTGCTGCTGCTGAATTAGCACCTGCGAGTTGAGCGGCAGCGGCGGAAAGGAGACAACCTCGTTAGGCTTGGCAGGCAGCGCGGCCGGTGGCTTCATCGTCGTTCCACTGGCCATTCCTAGCATGTTGTTGCTGACCAGATGGGTTCCTCCTTGACCCACCAATTTCCTATTGTTGGCCACTACAAATAAAGTGAGTTATTTAGAATTATTAGTTCTTGAAGGGTTCAAGTGATTCTCTTTGCAATCCCTTACCTTTCACTTCAATCTTGGGAGCTGCTGAAACCTTGGGCAGCGCCTGGGGCTGTGGCTGCTGCTGCACTATTGCCTGAGGCTGAGGGATCTGGATAACCTGCTGCTGCTGCTGCTGTTGCACCAGCTGCTTGCTGGGATCCACGCGCGTCGGCTCGTTGATAATGGTGACATTGGGCAGGGCGCCCTTGAGCAGAGCCTGCAGGATGAGCTGCGACTGGTGATCCTGCGGATTGTTTGGATCGTGACGCAGTATCAGTCTCTCGCATTGGTCTGACACGGTGAGCGTGAGGCTGCCGGTGAGTTGTGGCACCAGAGCAGCCGCCGAGGCGGGAGATCCCACTGAAACCGAGACATTGGCGGGCATTCCGGTTAGCTGCGGCGGCAGTATCGTGGCTCCGCCGGCGGTCAGAGCTGGCGTGGACGTGGGCGTAGCCACCGGCGGTGGCGGAGGCGGAGGAGTGGCCTGTGGTATGGCCACCAGTTGCATCTGCCTGCCATCGCTGGATAGCTTCAGTCCGGTGTTTGATTCTGTGCCAATCGTCGGGGCCACTGATGGCGTTGCAGGCTGGAATACCAGTTGTGTTGATTGTTGACTTGCAGCGGATGCATGACCTCCTCCGTTGACCGGTGTTCCCCCCATCACGGTGGCTCCTGGCGGCAGGATCGGCATGATCTGGATCTTGTTCTCCACGGCACTGCTCACGGGCAGTGCGGACGAGGGGTGGTGATTCGGCACCTGCGAGATCTGAATGTTGCCAATCTGACTTGGCACTGCCGTTGAAGTGCCGTGGCTCAGCATCAGCGTGGGGTTGCTGGTGCTGCTGCTGCTCGTCGTCACAGGCGCAGGCGTGGGCGTGGGTGTCGGCGTCGTCAGAGTGATGGTGTTGACCGTGGTGGGCATGCTGAGGCTGATGCTGCTGCTGCTGTTCAGGCTCGTGATGGTTGTGGTGGTGGTGCCGCTGTTGCTGGAGGAGATCATTGTGCTGCCGGTGCTCATTAGCTCCGGCTTTTTGGTGTTCCTTCGAACCGCTGGCTTTCTTCTCGGCTTCACTGCTGCCGTTGTGGTGGTGGCCACCAGATTGGGTTGGATGGCTGCCGGAGCGGGGGAGATAATGGGCGTTGGCGCGACCTGGGGCTGCTGCTGCTGCGGCTGCTGCAACGTCATGTTGGGCAGGCTAATGCTGATGGTAGGCGTGATAGAGCTGGCCTTGGCCGCCGCTGCAGCGGCTGCTGCCGCCTGCTGGGCAAGATGCTGCTGCGCCTGCTTCTGGATCTCCTCGGCCGTGGGCAAGCGCGGCGTGGAGAGACCGAACGGCGGCACCGCTGCCTCCGCGCTGGGATCAATCTTGATGAGGATATTTGGTATTTCGGTGGCTGATTCGTTTCCCGTCGGCGGCTGCTGCTGCGTCTGCGGGGCAGGAATGGTCAGGGTGAAGGGCAGGCCATCGCTGCCGTTTTGGTTCGGTATGGAGATCATGATGTCGCCGCTGCCGCTGCCCGTCGCTGTTCCGCTGGGCGTTGCCTGGGCCTGCGCCGGGGGCTCCGGCTCGGCTGGATGGGTTTCCAGGCCCATCCCGTAGTCCTCGTCGTCGTCGTCATCGCCCGTAATGCCGCAGAACTTCATCACATCGCCCAGGTCCAGCTTGCCGTTGCTGCTCCGCTGGATGTGCGTCGGTGGCGGCGATGGTGACTTGGAACGTATGGTGGTCTGCAGTTGCGTGGGCGCTGCAGCGATGGCTATCTTCTGCGGCATGCAGGCGCTGCTCACCTCCATGGCAGTGACCACGGGGGCAACAGTGGGTGCTGCAGCAGCTGGTGCTACTTGCTGCTTTTTCCTGCGCGGCTTTGGCTTCTTCTTGGGCTCTACTGCAACGCTGGCCGCCGCCTGGACTGATTGCTGGGCCTGCTGCACCTGGGACTGGGTTTGCTGCAGCTGATGCTGCAGTTGCTGGATCTGCGCCTGCTGCTGTTGTTGCTGCTGCTGCTGGAGCTGGATCGTGGCCATCGCTGCCTGCTGCTGGTGCTGGTGCTGGTGCTGCTGCTGCTGCATCATGGGCACCGGCGTGGACTGGCGTAGCGGCTCGGGGGTAACGGCCAGCGGCACATGTGCCGGCGAGGACTGGGTGAAGAGCTCCGTTGCCGAGCTGGTACCCGTAGAGCTGTTCGGTCCCGGTGCCTGGGGCGTCTGAAAGGCGGTGGCTATCTGCTGGATGTGAGCTCCGTTTAGCTGATTCAGATTGATGGTGGCTCCGCCAAGGCTCTGCTGCAGATGGGCCGGCAGCTGGGATATGGTGGTGAGACCGTTGGGCATCTGGATTTGGGCCGCCGCCGCTGCCAACTGCAGGTTCTGCAGCTGGGCGGCAACGCTCTGGCCGAGGAGCTGCGTATTCAATGTGGCCGTCGTGGCAAACGGCTGAGATCGTGGCGCCTGCGCCTGAGCTTGAGCCTGGGCCTGAGCCTGAGCCAGGGCCGCATGGAGGCCCGTCAGCTGCGTGCCCGTCTTGATGGCGCTCTGGAACTGGCCCGAGGCCGTCTGCTGGATGAGGTTCGCCTGCGAGGACACAATGAAGGTGGGCGCGGCAGCCAGCTGCATGGTCGCTCCATTGGTGCCCACTATCCGCAGCAGCTGCTGTTGCGCCGGCTGCGTCTGCAGTTGAGGCTGTCCGCGGGCATTCTGCTGGATAACTAGCGAAGGCGCCGCCGTCAGCTGGGGCGTGGGCGGACGCAGGATAAGCTGCACGCCCTGCGGATTCTGCTGCACCAGCACGGGCATTTGATTGAGCAGCAGCTGCTGCGGCTGGCTGGCGGTGGCTGGCAACAGGATCTGCTGTTGTTGCTGGGTGGGATTGGTGGCCTGCTGCTGGTTGGCCTGCTGCGACGTCTGCGAGATCTGTGCCCCTCCTCCGACCACCTGAGAGCCCTTCTTCTGCTGGAGCTCCGGTTTTGGCAGGATTTGCTGCGGGGCCTTGCCATTCTTGCCAGTGGGCATGCCCGTGACACCCGCATTGCTTACGAACCGATGTGTCTGCTGTGGCTGTGGCGGGTGCTGCTGCTGCTGTTGCTGCTGCTGCTGGATCGGATGATGCTGCTGCTGCTGTTGTTGTTGCTGCGGCTGGCTGGTGGCTATGAGCTGGCCCTGCGGTCCCTGGATGAACT
The DNA here is from genome assembly GCA_018904745.1 of Drosophila orosa. Classification (NCBI taxonomy): domain Eukaryota; kingdom Metazoa; phylum Arthropoda; class Insecta; order Diptera; family Drosophilidae; genus Drosophila; species Drosophila orosa. Next base: position 29,830 of record JAEIIH010009507.1, read on the forward strand.
GGAAGACCTGCTGGGCCCCCTGCTGTTGCTGCTGCGGCTGCTGTGAGATGGTGAACTGCTGGGGCAGCATTTGCACGGGCTGTGGCTGTGGTGTTGGCGGCTTAATCGCAGCCGCTGCTATGGCTCCGCTGGGACTTGGGATGGGGCTGTCCGCTATCAGAGGACTGCTGCTCTGGTAGTGCTGGAACTGCTGCTGATGCTGTTGAGCCTTCTGACCCTTCGCCGGACCCTTGGAGCCGCTGCTGACCACACTTCCGGTCGTAGCAAACGAGGTGGGCGTGCTGATGGCGGTGGCATTGAGCTGTCCATAGCCTCCGCCGCCTGCTGCCACCGCTGTCACGCTGCTGATCGAGGTGGGTGCAACGGCGCTGCTACTGAAGATCTGGTGGCCCAACTGTTGCTGCACCTGCTGCTGCTGCTGGGCCCGCTTGGTGCCCTTCTGCAACGTAAAATTGGGGAATTTCAGCTTTATAAGTTGTCATTTATAAACAATATTTACAAGGATCTTTACCTTATTAAGCTGGATGTTGTTGGATCCCACCAGCGTGGCATTCAGCTCGTTGCCAATGGCATTGCTGTGCAGGGCAACACCTACTCCCACTCCCGAACTGCTACCGGCTGCTCCGAGTGCTCCAGTTAACCCGCCTCCAGCTCCAGTTCCCGCTGAGGTGGCTATGAGGCCACCACTGGTCACGCCAATGACCGTCGTGGCAGCGGCCGGTGACTGGGAGGGGCTCGGCTGGAAAACGACAGTACCAGCGTTGGGGCTGCCATTGGTGAACTGGTGGATGGACTGTCTCCTGCCAGGCGTCGCCGCCTTGCGCTCCTGCAAAGATTGAAAGGTGTTTAATGCTTCATTTGTATTATTTATAACCTACAATCTCAAGTATAAACATTACAAATTTAAGAAATACTTTATCTGAAGCTTTCTTGCTTCATAAATATAAATATTTAAGACAAGGGCTTAACTTTTAACTGCATTTTCCACTTTAACTTGACAAAATCTTAAGCTAACAGCACCGACTTTCTGCTAGTAATTTTTGTGACCCTTTTTTTGGCCAAGAGATCAACTTACGTGTTCCTGGGGATTGCTGTTGGCGTTTACTTGACTGCCACCGGCTACGAGCACCACATCCTGTGGGAACGGCGATAGCGAGGGCGATGGCTGTAGACGGGGGCTAGCTGAGATCGATGGCGATGGACTGGGCGTCAGAAACGGACCCGGAGGAGACAATATTCCTGGAAAACGAAACGGAACGTACTGAAATTAATATTTGCTTACCAAAAAATTCGGTGCACAGTTGACCCAAATAAAAATGGAGTGAGTGTGCGAGTGTGTGTAGTGTGTGTTTGCTGGCATATCTGGAGCTGCAATCGTTTTTTGGTACGTGACCAAAGTGGCAACTGTCCTCGGGTCGCCCCAAGTATCCAAGTATCTCGCAGACAGACACAAGCAGCGCCAGCAGCCAGCAGCAGCGGCGCATCTCCCATAATTGTCCGCCATTTCACAGAGTTGTTTACTCTGCCAGCCAAGCCACTCTTCTACCCTCCACCTTCTTACACTTTTTTGCTGCCTTTGTGCATACAAAAGCGAGAGGCAACTTAGCACATTTTCAAACACCAGCTGAGAGCCCCCACTTAGCCAGTGGGGAAGAGATACGAATGCGAGGCGTTGAGATACATTTTGGGTTTCAGGCCAGAAACAGAAACAGAAACAGAACCAGTTTCATTCGAGTTCTTTGCACTTTTTGCTCAGCTTTTGTTTGGGTCCCCAAAAAAATATTGGCAATTATCTGGAGGAGCAATAACTCACAAAAGGTTAGTGTTAAGGGTTTTTGGAGCTTGCTTAGAAAGAAGAGTTAATCCCGTCAAATATGCTCTGTTACATTTATTAAATTTACTTTCTCTCTCTCACCATATGGTCCAATAATTCGTTACTTTGTCCAAGTAAATTGAATTAAGGCCCAGCACTGAGGATGAGGATGGTGTGGTGGCAACTCTTCTCAGGAATAATTTGCATATATTGCTGCAGCTGGAAAACGACAAGTACGACGGCGGCACCAGAAGGAGTAAAAGCCACATAAAAAGAGGGATAAAAGGATGTGCAGATGCAAGTGGAGAGACACACCGAAATGAAGAACGAAAAGGGAATATAATACGTAAATGGTGGTCTTGCAAAACCAAGTAGATTTCGACAATACACTGATGTACGGAGTTGCACAAGACTGAGCAGTGAATTAATCAGAAATCAGGTGAAACTTTAAGAAGAAATTGATGAAACTGTGCTTCTTGAAAAGATTATATAATATAACACATTATATCAGCGGAGGGCACGAGATCTAACAGTTTGAGCAGCAACTCCTCGGTAAGCTGCCTTCGAAAAACAGATAACGGTTTGAGCAGAGTGAGCAAATTGAGTCACGATGTGCCCATCGCTGCATTTTATTATACAATAAGGAGAATCTTAGGCGGAATTGAATTTAGTTGACCAAATTGTAAACTTTTTCATTAAATATAAGTATTACAAAGCTTATAAAATCTGAGTAAAAGTAAAAAAAAACCTCTGTATCTTGAGAAATATTATATTATACATCCCATTATATTATATAATCATGAGAAGCTTTAAGAAGAAATGAAAGTTTTATATAATTTTAATTTAGAGACAACAAAGCTTACAAAAACTGTGTAAAAGTCGTAAATATGAATCTTGAGAAAGGGGTTATTATACATCCTGCATTCTTTTAACAAAAAATCCTAAAACGTTGTTATCTAGTAAGAAACATTGCATTTCCTATTGGTATGGAAAATTTAACTTGCTTTACAAACACAATAATCCTTTCCACATTCCCATATAAAGGGTATAAGAGACAGAGGATAAGCGAACATAAGCATGCATCAAATCGACATCGTCGTCTCCTTGTTTCCCATTGCAACGGAAGGTGGATGAGATGGAGGCGGGCTGCGATGTGTTTCGGAGTCTTTTGCCATCGCAGCATCATTATCGACAGCAAAACTAAATGCAAAAGAATTCAGCAAAGCGCCCCTTGGCAGGCAGCAGTTGCTCCAACTCCTCCTCTGAATGCCTCCCGCTGGCATTCAATCCTCGTCACAAGGTGGCCTCCAGAAGAAGGTGGAGTATGGGTAGGACGTGCAGGTTGAGGAAAGATTGTGTTCGCCGTGATATATTCCTGTCCTGGCAACGAGTCTGGCTGTGTGAGTCTTCTGCCTTTTGTATGCTGCCGCCGGTTGCCTTGGCAATGTTTGTTTGCAGCCAGCCAAAGGATTCGGGGGGGATGAGCAGATGGGTCACCAGTGGGAATCAAAAGCAACAGCGCCACCAGGACACACACACATATGTAGATGTATAAATGGTAGGCTGTAGGAGAATGCGGATAATCACATGTTCAACTTGATTTGCCTTTGACGCTTTTGTCGTCGCATTTCCATTTCCATTACGTAATTAGATAATATGTTGTCGATGAATTCCCAAAGCATTAATTGGAAAGCAAATATTATTGTGTGTATTTACACAAACAATCATAGTCATGATTATGCATTAAGCATTATGCGTCGTGAGCTTCTGAACTTTATATAATCTTATTTATTATATTTTCTAGGGCAGTCACTCGATTCTTTAGTTATAAGGTACGACTTTTGGTAGTTCTTTAGCGATAACCTTTATAAATTACAATTATTTGTTTCTTGTCTCAATGAAATCCTAAAAAAAACCCCTAACCCCTTAAAAACGCCCCTAACATCATGAATAAAAAGTTTCTAATAGCAATTACCAAAGGAATTATATAAATTATTATTATTTGCTTCTTGCTTCAATGAAATCCTGAAAATAAACCCTGAAAAACGCTCCTAGCATCCCATATTGAGAGTTTCTACCGAATGAATTGTATAAATAATTATTATTTGCTTTTTGTTCCGATGACATCCTGATAAAAAGCCTTCACCCCTTAAAAACGCTCCCAACATCCTGAATTAAAAGTATCTAATAGCAAGTACTAAATGAATTTATATAAATAATTTTATTTGCGTCTTGTCTCAATGAAATCTTAAAAAACCCCTTAAAAACGCTCGTAGCATACTAAACTAAAAGTTTCTAATAGCAATTACCGAATGAATTATAGAAATTATTATAATGCATCTTGTCTTAATGAAATCCTGAAAAAAAACTTCTTAAAACGCTTCTAACATCCCAAATGAAAAGTTTCAAATAGCAATTACCAAATGAATTAATTAGAAGAGGTCGCAGACCAACATTAAATTAGTTTATATATTATTTATAGCACAGAAAGCTTTATAATTAGAGTGGCTGCCTCTGCCTAAAAGTATCCAACGATTGACGGCGATATCTTTGACACGACAAACTCCCTTTTTCCACAGTCTTTAATTAAACAGTTAGCAGCGGAGTGAGCGAGACGACGGCGACAGAGCCGCCTTGGTAATTTCACACAAAGGCAACCACAAACGCAACTAACAGAAGCGGAGGACGACGACGAGTGGTGGGTGGTGGCCAGTGGGGCAAGGAAAAAAGGGGGAAAATTGGGTGGCTGGACAAAAAAAAAGAGATTGAAAGAGAAACTAAAGGATAAATTGACAAGCAGACATGAATACACACACACAGAGAGATACTCGAAACTTTTCGCCCGCCGAACCACAGATGAGCGCACTTTTGGCTGCCGCCTGACATGGCGAAAATGGTTTGTGCGGATGCATGGATGGATGCTGGATAGATAGATGGATGGATAGATGGCAGCTGGAACTTGGGTGCCGCATGAGGACAGGAATGGGGGGGGGAACTGTGGCACCGCCTGTTGGTAGCCGACTGCCTGGCGGCCATTTGCTTGAGTGTCTGGGCGCAAAACAGAGGCAGCAATGGATGGCAACATCCACGACCGTCTGAGAACGTTCCTTTGGAGGAGTCGTTCACTGAGGGAAAAGTATTCAACATAAAATTAAGAAATTTATAAGGAAAAAAGCCTTGACCCTTGATACTAAAACTTTAATACTTTAGACTCTTTGGTACATTTAAAAATCCTATTAATTCTACAATTCTTAATATAACTTGGTTTTTCCCAGTGCCTTTCCTTGTCTAAGTCGCGTAATATTTTGCATTTCGTTCCAGGACTGTGGCAGAACCAAGCGGCAGTTGGTCGCGAGATGAATCCTATTTACCAGGCACAATTCTGACTGAGTGCACACACACTCAAAGTTCTACATAAAGCGAGGAAAGCGAGGAGGGGCGTTGAGAAGAGCCTTAAAAGGAGGGCGGGCCAGGGGGCAGCAGCCTGTCAAAGTCAGTAGAATTTGAGTGAACGACAGACGTACCAACTGCAACGCAGCAACGTACAAGAAAAACCAAGTGAATGGAGGAGGAGGGCAGCCGAAGGCTGGAAAAATGTGAACTGAAGCAAAGGTAGTGGCAAAGTGTTTTCCTTTTTTTTTTTTCCTTACTGCGAGGGAGAAATATTTTCTAGTACGCCATTGAAGGTAATTCGGGTTGTTAAGCTGCTTTGGCAGTCGTC
>JAEIIH010009510.1:0-10269 GCA_018904745.1 Drosophila orosa
ATTTGTTTTCAAAGGGAATCTCATTTTTGTTATTTATTTGCTGACAAACCAAGCTGTGGTAATAATAATTATCTCAGCAGCTACATTTTCTCTGATTTTTCTTTAAAATTCCCATGACTAGCAGAACATGACGCCATTGTCTGAGATGCAACTTGTTAATATAGATTGAACTTGACCTTTTTGTACTGCAAACTGAGCTGCAGCTTGATGCACATTGGCCGCTTATGTCACCATCAGCACTGAGCACTCAGCACTCAGCATTCAGCAGGCAGCATCATTAGCATCGGCAGTGATACAAAGTCGGTTACTAAGTAGCTGCTACTAAGCCGCTTACCCCTGACATGCTGATCCCCTTGCCTTGGGGCCTAGTTTTTCCAGCAGCAACCACACAACTGTCTCTCAATTGGTTTCGATTCGATTCGCGCGGTCTCGTGCCACAAAGCGACCCAATTTCCTTTGGGGCACGTTTCTGGGTTGTGCAACGTCCACGTTCTATTACAACTACTAATTGGATTAATAATGACAGACAAACAATGGGGCAGCGCCATGTGCGAGAAATGCTCAATGGCCAGCGGGATTATGTAAGGCTGCTTGGCTGTCCGACCGCCTTTTATGGCCAACAGCAGGGAGGCCAGAGGCAGTGTAGTGGAGGAGAAAGAGCTGTCAAAATCTAGTCTTTGTTAACTGCTGGCCAGAAATTAGACAAGCCATCGCGAAAGACCAGACACGACAAGAAGACAAGGCATTTAGCCGCTCAAGTGATCAACTTTCGATAGGGTCTTTGGCCTAATAGGGAAATCTCTTATATCTCTTAATTCGATGGAATGCGGAATGAGGCAGATAGATATGGGAGAGTATTTGGACATTTGGCAAATGAAAGGAGCAACCACATGAATATTTTTGCATTTATTTAGGAAACTTCTCATAGGTTATTTCAAGAACATTTAAGTAATTAGCTTAAAATAAGGTTATCTAGATTAACACACCCCCTTAAATAATCCAACTTAATAGAGATAAATATATTAAAGTCAACCCCTTTCTTGGTAAGTGCTTTTCTACTCGGAAAACTTATAAATTAGTCTGTGTCCCCTCTGCCAAAAAGACAATTTTCCACATCCATAGCTGCTAGCAATTTTTAGAGACAGAGAGAGAGACCTCCCATAAAAAAAGGAAACCCCTGGCTTTTCCCTTTTGCCTCCCCTCAAATCTTGTGGCACACAGCTGGCGGCAAGCTCACTTTGTCGTAAATAAAATGCATCCTCTCCCGAACTGAGTTCACTTGCCAACACTTTCGCCGGAAAGCAGGGAGCAGGCAGCAGGGAGCAGGGAGGGTGTCAGACACTGCAGATGTTGGACGAATTTGCCTCATAATTAGCCAAAACGCCTGTAAGCTGGCTAAAGTGGCAGGCTCAGTGGAAGAAAGTAACGCTTTGTCGCCTAATGAGCAAAGACACAGGCTGAGAGCGAAGAATGCAGAATGCAGAATGGAGAATCAGAGTGGGCCTGCGAGGGCAAAATGCGAAACTAACTCACTTGGCAAAATGGCACACTATATATTTTATATACAAGTACAAACTGCACATATTGCAGAAGGGTCGCACTGACTGACTGACTGACCCAATTTCGAAGGGGGACCCAAAACCGCGCCCCAAAAACTAAGCATAATGAACGGCAGCAGCGGCAACCCTCTTCTTCAGGGTTGCCCATCCCGTTGCCGTTGCCTCTCCCTCTGCACGTGCTGCCAAATATATTATTTTCAAAATGACTCTCCAGCTCTCTGCCTTGCCATGTGGGCTCGTCGTTGTGTCTCGGCTGATTCCAAGGGTGTTGTTTTCGGTTTGGTTTAAAAAATTTGGGTCAACGGTGCGTATGATAATTCCTGCATTTGTGTCTGTGTGTAAGCCGCTGGCATAACAACAATAATAACAACAGCGAGAACAGCAGTGGCAACAACAAATTCGATTCAAATATGCACGAACAAACAGCGGCAAGTGGTGGATATATATATAAATACATACACATGTTGGCATTGGTTGCCAGGATGTGTGAAACACTTTAAATGCCCTTTTTGTGGAGCAAAAATATAATTTTTAATGGAAATAAAGCCTAAATATTTCTTAAATTAATTAGGTTAAGCTCTCTGAATAATTTAAATATTTTTTTAAAGGTTCAAAACATATTTAAATGTTTTTTAAAGGTTCAGAATATAGTTTACACAATTATCTAAGCCTTATCCGTACCATTTTCACTTGTTATCATTATTTTTTCTCACAAATAATGACTAAAAAAGAGCATTAGTCACTTTAAAACAAGTGAATACCCCATAATTCGCATATCCGCTAACCGGAAGTCGACTCTCAGCGTTGCCAAGCACAGTGACAAGCTAAATTCACCTTTTAAATGTTAGGATATCGCCAGGGAAACCCACGGTACGTGCAGCATGTTGACAACGCCATCAGCCGAAACCTGACAGGATAACAAAGGCATAACAGCAGCAACAAGGACAACCATCCGTGCAACAACAACAACAACAACAACAGCAACAACCAACGTGCAACCACGGTGTGACGTGTGACATGCACGTGCGTCAAATTCATCATACGCCATGGTGACGCACCCCCAACAAAAGGCACGTGAGAGGGATGCAGGCAAAAAGGTAGCAAAAAGCATTAAAACATGAAACAATTGCTGGGAACGGTCCACCTTCGGGGCAATTATGGAATTTGTCTCCATTTGTTTATGCTAATGCGGCAAAGTGTCACGGAACAAGAAAAAAACAAGGCCAGGATAACAAGTAAACTGCATGCGCATAAAACTCCATTCTTCAGGCTCTCATATCTTGTCTTTTTTATCTTGCAGATACTTTAGCTCGCTGCAACTTTAGACGCTTTCAATTTGTTGAAAAACTTTGCGGAAAAGTTTCGCCAGCTTCAAGCGAACACACAAACAATCTGGCACGTGTTGACACTCAGTCACCTCCCATAAACCTCCTCGCATTCCCCACCCTTTTTTATCTACCTATCTTAATCTTCTGCTCGTTCTCTAGTATTTTTTTGGAACAATTTCCCAAGGATTTTAAGCGATTTTTAATTAAAATTATGGTGCGACCAGCTGACGCGCTCAACTAACTCGAGCCAAACAAACAACAAGAATGAGATATTAAAAACTCGGTCCGGGGGAGGAAAGGAAGAAGAAAAGGTTTCGAAAGAAGAAAAAACACCGTAAGACGATTTTTTATGAGCACAAGAACCCGCTCGATGACATCAAAATGATAAAAGTCGAACGGCAAGAACCAACAAAGGCAGCAGCGGAAAGAGCAGAACATTAAGGAACTGACTCAGCGAAGAGTCAACAACAGACCGACTGCCTCAACAAATTGCTAAAAAAAGAAATAATAACAATATATGAGAGATAAACGTGGGGAAAATAAATATATATTTACACTTGGCAAGTAGACAAACGGGACTTGAATATTTAGATTAAAGAATATTTTGTAAAGTACAGAAATACAAGGTAAACATTATTGAAAGAGGATCGTAGCATCAACAGCAGCTAAAAAGTATTATCTTAGACTTATCAACTCTTTATTTTATAAGAAAATCATTACCTTAACACTGAAAATGAAATCTATAATTCGTATTTAATTGTTATTTACTTTATTAACTTAATATATATAAATTCGCAATTTTTCCACCTGTGTATGCATTAGATTGCGCTGATAAATCCCTATAAATAAAGCTGAGTATTCAAATCGTTAGCATCAACCTGTCCCAGCCATTGATGAGCTCATAAATTGCGTGGCAAAAATATAAATATAATAGGGGAACCGAATTAAATCGTATTTCTTTGTATTTCCCAGCGTTGATAGGGATTTGGATTCTTAAGGGGGGCGACGATTCGATAGGAATTTCTTATTTTGATAGCTTATCTAAAGCAAACACAGAGTCCCACATATTTGACTAGGCCACCAGTTCCATTGTTGCTATTGATACATGCCCATACGAATCCACCTCCATTTCCAATTCAATATAGTTATTTTCTTTGGCTGCCAACTGTTCTTCGTGTTTGGTTTTTTTCTGCTGATAAAGCAATCTTGTGGTTAGTATACATATATATGTACATATATATTGGGTATCAAAGCAGTTATGGCACACAGTGGAGCATGTTTAGTAATCGCTTTTGGGGTCAGTAATTTGGTAATTGAAAATCACACTAAGTATATACACCGAGCAAAATGGGTCACCATAATAATAACAATAATACTTCTTTGCGGCGGCAAAATGGAAAAAGAACAATAAACAAAAAAGCGCTAGAACTGTTTATTGGAATGCCAGAGAATGACAAAGTGAAAGAGATATGATAAAGCGAAGCAGAGCGGTGAAGATATAACAATCAAAGCACCAGACAACACTAAAAACTTTGCTTAGAAATTGCTTCTTAACAAGTTTCAGACGGGAGCAGAACCATCTAAATATTAAGTTGGTTTTAAGATGGTTTCAGCAAAAAATTTGCAAATATTCTGAGGACTTTTCTTTGCTATTATTCGGAGAAGTATTATATGATTATGATCTAGATATTATTTGTGTGCCATATTCATGGCTTTAAAAGAATTTCTTTTTAGCAAAAAATTGATTAACTTTCAATGGCTTAGATGGTGTCCAAGACTTAACACATCATTTGAGAAACTTTCTCTTGGAAATGATTGAATAATCCAAGACCAATTTTGTGTTCATATTTTTATAGTGTTTGTGGATTTTTATTAATTTAGTGGGTTATTAAATGGTAGAAAACCTTTTATTAATCTCTAAGAAATAGTTTGAGGCATTAAAATAACAAAATCCGGCTCGCTTTTTGTTGCTTAGGTTGTATTTATGCAATTCTTTGTTTAATTATCAATATGTAATCAATATTTCTATATATACCTTTTTTTATGAAGTGTTATATAACAACTAAAACCCTCACCCTTCTTCAATGATTTGGAAAATTCATTAATTATTAATTGTCATTTTTCACGAGACTTGAGGAAAAGCTTTGAGCTGGCGCCTTTTTCCCCCTTTTGAATAATCAATCTCATTGACAACTTGAACGGTTTCCGCCTCCGTGGCGTTGATAGCCCAATGATAACTTCATCACCTCCAACATAATTCATTTCACTTTTCCGTTTTCATAGCCTTTTGCCTTTGCCTTTGCCATGTAAATGATATTTTCGCCGTGTAAGCCGTGATAAATGATACGGAGGCTTTCGGGGGAGAGCTGAGATGTATCTTCAAGCAGCCAGAGAGATGTTTAGAAAAGTTATCTTTGAGTGGTTGGGCGTGTGTGCATGGCTGGGAAAGTTGTGTGTTTTTACCCGAAAGCCCCTCCTCCTTACCTCCCATGGGATTATGCTGATGAGGAACCGATGCGATGCGACTCTGCTCGACCGACTCGGGGTCAGCCCGAAAAGGTTAACGAAAAAAGTTTGGCCGGCAATCAAGAGTTGTGTTATTTTCTGTTTGCCAAACTTTCCATGGGTTATCCGAGATGTGGATCTGAATTGGCATTTAATAAACTGTCATTATTACTTGGCAGTCGTCTTGAAAAGGGATAAAAAGTGTAGAAGGAGCACACCCAAAGACAGTTTTTGACAGCGAAAACGAAAACATTTGCTTCTGTATGCAATTTGTCATTGATAGGCGACACTGAAATCCGATTGCCCGGGCCCTCAGCCATATTGTTTATTTATTCGTCTGAGACTGGGGGCCAACTTCTGGGGAAACAGCTGAGTTGGCCATTAAAGAAAGGAACGGAAGCCGACTTTCCTTGAAGTTCTCAATCTCAGACCCAAAAATCAATTTCTGTATCCTCAGTTTTAACACTTCAGCGAACATTGGATCGAAGGCGAACCCCAAGGAATCTAAAACTAATTTAAATAAAAACCAATCTGGCATAATTCGCTGCCACGACAAACTTTCAACCGTAGAACGATTCTCATTCTCGTTTTTATGGTGACCTTCCAGCCAGGCTTTCGCTTTCGCTGAACTTGGAGGAGATTAGAGGAGGAGGCGTGGGTGTAGCCATGTAGCCATGTAGCCATGTGGCTCTCGAGAATGGAGCCTGCCCCTGCATGCTGATGACTATCCGAAAAAAGTCCAAAACAGCGAATCCTTAAGCCCCAACACCCATTCAACAGAGAGACAAAAGCACAGCGCAGCACAACACACATAAAAATGTGTAGGCAAAGAGATAAGCAAACATTTTCTTTTCGCCTTTCCTTTATTTTCCTCTGGCACACACAGCAGCACGCAATGAAAAGCGAAAGTGGAAAAGTCTGCGAGTGTCTGGGTGGCCGAGGCCTCGGCCTTTTGGATTTAGGCCTCGGAATATGTCCAAGGCACAATAGAATCACTTGTATATAGGTCGAAGTCGCCAGTCGCTAGTTATGGGGCCAAAAAAGAACCATGGCTGGACCATAAAAAATTACAATAAACAGCAATAGCCATAGAGCAGCCACCAGACCAGACCGCAGAATACAAATAAAAATGGCAGAGAGAACTCGAGGAATTTATATTGCCCGCAAATAAATGGATAGTATTTGTATACAGTGCGTTTCACAGGCTAGAAGGTCTAAGAATTTTTGTAATAATAATTACAATTAATCTCAAGCCAATGGATAATGTTAACAAAGTAATAAGAAGGGGAAATTTGGTGGGACTTTGTTTAGAAAATGTACAAATATTTGTCTAGATGTATTACCAAAAATAAAATTTAGAAAATATTGTTGATATCATAACTACTTTAAGGGTTTATACTTTCTTTAATGATTAAAAAGCGTATTAAAAATCTTAACTATAATTTTTGCTTATATCTCTCAGCTAGTATTTCTTTCTTTAAAAACTAATTTTTTCTAATGAACCGCACTGTTCTCTGGTACCTTCTCCTTGTTGATCTAACAGCTACACTCTGTTCAACATCTAACTGTCTGTCTGTCGGTGGCTTCTCTCCTTCTTTCCGTCTGAAAATTAATTTGCGGCATTCTATGGTTACGCATTTCCATTTACTTGAATGGAAATTAATTAGCCACGCCGGGCTGTCGAATGCTGGATGCTGGCGGTTGGCCAGCTAATAACCACAGACGTTGCTGACTTGGTCAAGAAATTAGATTCTCCTCGCTGCAAATGAATCTTAATATTTGTTAAAGGTTGCAATTTGTGTTTGAGGAGGAGGAAAGAGAAGAAGAAAGAGAAATTGATGCCCTTCGAGTTGGTATTAATGGAGCTTGAGTTTTGGTAAATTATACCCAAGTGTGTGTATTAATGTATAGCTTATTTATTAATGCTTTTAAGCTATGCTGTTGATTAAGCTATTTGGAGTACAAGTAATCAAGGAAATTGTTAAATAAAAAGGGTTTTGAATATATATATATTTTTTGTGACTTTCAGTGACTAATTTAGGAATAAATATCAAATATTTATTTTAATTTATATATTATCACAAAATGTGTTATTGCCTGCTGGCTTATCTCTTAATTTAATTTGTATTTTCACACCCTTGATATCTTTAGCCAGAGCTCTCCTTCATTATTGCTTTCAGTGCATCGACCCAACCCGTTTTCGTATTTGCATACAACTCTTATCGGGGCTGCGACCAAAGCTCCATACAGAATTGATAAACTGGTCGTTACTCCGCTGAACTCTATAAAACCTTTCGCCAATTTGCAGAAACTCACACACACACAGAACATATCCTTTCGCATATCCTCACGCCCTCATATAGTCAAGCCCGAATATTGTGGCTGGCATTTGGATCGCCTCGTTTTATGGGCTGATAAAAGGACTTGGCAGCAATCAAAAACCGCAAACATGTTAACCGTTAATGCCCCCAGACACCTATAAGGGTTCCTGCCTTAGTCCTGCGTCCTGAGTCCTTTTCCCGGGGTCCCCAGACCCGGAGCCCTGTCCTGGCCATAAATGCGCCAAATATAAATTATATTTAAACAATATAAAGAAGGAAGCAACACCAGAAAGGCACCATCCGGTTACAGGCCGAGTTTTCCTCCGTCGCCCACTCTGAGAGATCTCAATAATTCAAAACAATTTCGTTTTATTGCCGAAAACTTTTTTCGGAGGGGCTTTTCATTGTTGGCCTCGCATGTGGCGGCGGCTGTACGAGGGGAGGGGCTGGTGAGCGGTAAGTGGTAAGTGGGTGTTGGCTGGCTAAAAGGGGTGGCGGGACTTGTATCCTCCGAGCACAGTTTAACCTCAACAAAAGCATATTGACCCTCGGCACATGGTCAACCCTTTTTAACTGTTGCGAGGGTCGCGTGAAAAGCCAACACATAAAACGAGAGTAGCGGAATTGAAGGTGTGCACAGTGCGAAAATGTAATTTGTTCTTAGTTTTCAGTATTAAGGAAAGGAATAACTTCTTTTGGATTTACATTTTTCTAAAACTTTTTAAAAATTGTATTTTAAGTATGCAGTTTACAGTTATTTTTGTTTTACAAAATATATATTATTTTCCGTGAAAAATAATACAAAATAAATAATAACTTCTGCCAAAAAACAGTTAAACATTTTGTATAAAAATATCCATATAAGGAAACCACAAAGAATATACCAAGTGACATTTTTCCAATCTTCATTTATTTTCTTACAGATCCATTATTTTTAACGACATTAATTCTATTAATTCCCCCACGTTTTCTTCAAGTGCAAATCAAAATGGATGTGGGGGAATCCCTGCTAACTTACCGTTATTCGGGCCGCTGCGGGTCTGATGACGATGAAGATGAACGGGTTCGTAATCCTTTTAGCGCCGGTTTAATGAGAAATTCCTCCACAGCAACTGAACACACACACACACACCGAACCACTACACCAGGCGGAAGGACTCTCTTCACCAAACACAATTCTCCAATTTAATTATCCCAAAAAAAGGCAGGGAGCGAGAGTGTGTGTGCAAAAAATATATTTTGGCGCCCGATCAAAATTTGCAAAAATTGCCGCGATAGTCCGGTTTAATTAGCGCTAATTGCACTGGCTATTATTGCTGTTATTGTGTTTTGCAACTTCGTATTTTAATTCAATCAAAAGTCGTACAGATTCAATTGACACACCGACACTTTGCCATTTAATTAATGGTCGCCGTTACTGAGCGATAAAGCGTGATTGAGCCAAGCACACAAAGACGTAAAAATCGGATATTTCGACTGGATTGCTTGAATCTCGGAGCAGCGGCCAAACGTGACGTCCGCACAGCGACAAGTTCGAAACGCGAATGCGAGGCTCAAAGAGAAGCGGCAAAATCAAGCATACGGCTGAAAAACAAGTATACGCAGGACAGTGGGGTAAGTTTTGATTTTTCGTTGCAAAATTAATTATTTATGAACAAAAGAAATATGTTAAATATTTACTGAGGCAATAACAAAATTATAAAAATGTGCTACGCTTTTTGAATGATTATTTATGTCTTCTGAAATATTTAATTAGTAAATATTATGGGAAAATATTAATATGTTTATAAAGTAAAAAATGTTTTTAAATATTTACAAGTATATAAACGTTTTTAATTCTTTATTTAAAAATTAGTAATAATATATGTAAGTGCATTCAAAATATCGTTCGCAAACAATGATTTGTTCACTTTTGTAACATAAACATGTTTTACAGTTTGAAAAATTATCCAACGTATATAATTAGAACTACTTGATTATTTCACTTTGTTGAAAAATTATTCATTTTACAACAAACTATTTCAAATGGCTCCACTGTGCGCTATTTGTTGTTAACAGTCTGTTAGATAACAGTCTCTGTGACACCCTTATTCTCTCGTTGACATTTGTTGTTGTACGAGAGCGAACAGTGGTCTAAAAATGTGTACTATTACTATTGTTATTGCCAATGGATTACACGTAAAGTGAGACATAGGACCCCTAAATGGGGCACGATATAATAAAAAATTACTAAAGCAACAGCATACATTTTTTTTTAACATTTAAAAACTCTTCAAATTGAACCCTGTTTACCCACTGTGCACGCTCTCAGTGAGCTCTGTTGTTTCTCGTATGGTATAGTATGAGAGAAAATGCGTAAAGAGAGTGGGAGTTGTGTGAATGGAAGGCATGGGCGGTGTTAAGGGGTGCAACATTCAATGAAATATAAAGGGTTGCTGAGGTGAAACAAAAAATGTTAAGAGAATCTAAGTAAAAACGGTTGAAAAAATGAAATTGTTGGTCAGGAGTAAGTTAGTTGATGGATTTTTTTACTTATAAAAAAAAAAAATGCTTACA
>JAEIIH010009511.1:0-12624 GCA_018904745.1 Drosophila orosa
ATTTATGTTCCCTTATATTAACTCACATTTGTTCTAAATAATAAATATAATAAAAATGTAGCATTATTTATAACCTTCAAGAGCTAATATTGAACTGTTTAAAGTTCTCTTTTAATGGCTGTTCCCTTAATTTAGTTTACATTTGTTTTTTAAACTACATATAATATAAATAGATAATTTTTAAGGTGTTTCGAGACCTTTTGTAAGCTTCAAGGGTTGATATTGACCGTAAAAAGGTATATTTTAAAAAAATATCCAATATTTCTTCTAAAACAACTTTTAGCTAAAGTTTGTGTTCAGTATTTCGTCTGTATTTCTGTTTTCTATTCTCCTCTATAACTCCGCAGGCACCCAGCGGTGCCTATATGCAAAAGATGAATGATATACAGGCCCGGCCATGTTAGATGATAAATGGCGCGCTATATTAAATGATTTATCTCTCTCTCTCTGTCTCTATGGCTCCCCCGAGTTCATTGTGCCTCCAGATCTGTAGATCTTTAGATCTCCTGCCCCACACAGCCCCCCGAGGGCTAATCTGTAGTATCGCGCACACAGATTTGTGGCGTAGATTTCAGTTGAGTTGAGTTCAGTTGAGGTAAATTGCTGCCAGCACAGCACACGCGCCCACAAAAGGGGATTCAACAAAAGAAGTCGGACTATTTAAGACTGGAAATGGACAACTATGTCCATCAATCAATTTAAAACAATTTAAAGGCCCTAAAATTAGTCTTAAAGGCATCAAGAATCGGCTTGGGAAAGCATTTAAAGCCAAGGATTTATCAAGAAAGTCATTTCTAGGAAACTACTGGAGTGTGTTATAGAAAAATGTACTTTAAGGTACTTTAAAATAGTTAAAATTCATATATTTAAATATATCTGGTTATTTTTAAAGGCTTCGATGCTAGTTTAAATGTTATAGAATTACTAGAAAACTTACTCTTTAAATATGCTAATTACTATTAAAAGCTTAATCGCTTTCGTTGAATTTTCGCTTTATTGCATCTGGTTTTTGCCCTTCAATTAAATACAAAACCCGCCCACAAGTCTATAGAGATTTAACTAACACCAGAATCTTCCGGATATCCCCTCATATCATATTGTTTTCTAGCTTTTTATTCATTCACCAGATATTCCCATGCTGAGTCAACCAACTGTCATTTCCTCAATACCAGTTTGTCGCTTGCCGTTTGATTTTATTGTATTTCGCTTGAAATAGTCGCTGAATCGTAATCGTTTCCATTGGTTCTAATAACTTTCCAGCAGCAGCCATTTCTAAAATAATTATTTTTTTTGCACTCTTTTATTGTTTTCGCTGTGTGCCAGTTATTCCTCGCTATCGAATTGTTGCCATTTTTTTCAGCTTCTGCCTTTTCTGTTTTCTAATTAGTTATAATTACACTTAATGCAATTTAGTTATGAGGTTCTGTTTCTGTGCCCACATTCGTGAGCTCCTCAGCCTCAGTCTGTTGTTCGTGCCGTTTCCATTTTTGCATTTATACATTTTAACATTGATGGGGGATTTTATGATTAGTGCAACTAGTTCGTGCTGCCTGCATTTTGACCGGGCTTTCTGTTACAAGGGCCGTCGAAAATCGAGAGGAGGAGTACTAGTACCAGTCCCCGGGGGTAGGACGCGATTGGGCACACACCGAGCACACAAAAGCCACATCGGACACCAGGCGTTGATGCAATTTGTAGCTGTAAGATTCGACTTAGCCCGATAAGTGAGCCGGCAGCTGGAATTTTCCCTCCATCTCACTGGTCTTAGGTTCCATGGCCCCATGCCCCCAGAGAGACAGCAATATCGAGATTATGTGGTCATATTTCTCCACTATTTTAAGTATATTTTGATTAACTTGCCATGATATTTAAGGAAACAAGTCTGGCCTTAAGCTGCTCATTTAACTGAGTTGTTAGAAAGCAAGTTTAAGCAAGACCTCGTTAATTTTCCTATTTCCACTAACTTGTTCAACTATATTACAATTATTCCAAACTATTACTTGGATTTCCAACAAATCCTAAACCTAAAATCAAGCCCAAGAAAGAAGAATTGCTCTAGGCTAGCCTTTTTTCAAAACGTTTCATTAAAACCCATTAAGACTAAGCACCAGAAAAGAAGGCAAAATGGATGCAAAGCTTAGATTGTGTACCTGACCATAATATATATTATAAGAAGGAGCTGGAGCTATGCTCCGGCCAAAAGCGAGGTGTGAATTCTAGTTAAATTCAGTATCACCTCCGCATCATATGCATATGAGCTGCAATTTCAGCCGTAGATTATATCAGGTGGTCTCATAAATAAATGCATTTAATGCTCCGCTGGTTCGGCTAGAATGGGGATGGGGTTCTTGGGCTTGGTTCGGATGGGTTGGTGTTGGTGTTGGTGTCGGCGTTGGTCTTGGCCCTGGGGAACTGGCGAACTGGGAAACTTGCAATTGCCGCAGATGGCGAACCGAACCATACCGTCTTGACCATGGCATGTCGCTTGTCTCACGAAAGCATCTCCCAATCCCCAATGATGGAGTCGGCAAAAGCTGAGGAAGCTACAGCTACAGCTCCAGCTACGGCTCTCCTCATCATTAGCAATTTGAAATGCACTCGAAGTGTTCAGGAAGAGAGATCGGTGGAGAGAGATGCCGGGGCTGCGAGTGTATCCAATTATTTCAGCATTTTATGGCGTAAATTTCCTTAAACCCAAACCATTTTTCAACTGAAACGAATCGCGAGAAGAACAGAAAGAGACCCAGGAAAGAATAACGTATGCAGGTTCCCCCGGTCCCGGTCCCAGTCTCAGTCCCAAAAGGAGCAAAGCTCCACGGCAGCTACAAATCTTAAAAAGGCATCAAGATTATTGCACAGAAAAATTCTTTTCTTCACACCTCGGCCAGACAGCCCATCGTCGTCGTCGTCTTCTTTGCTTCTCAAAGGTCTGCCATGAAAAAAATAAACGAAAAAAAAATGAACAGAATAAGAAACTCAAAGAATTAAATGCGACTTCAAAGAAAGGTAAAGCAGCAGCAACAACAACAAGTGAGCGGAGCACGGACAAGAAATATGGTCAAAACGAAGCTACGTCGAGGGCCAACACCACCAACAATGGACATCATGTGCAACAACAATAAAAACCAATTTAAGCCGACGACCAAGCGAGCGACTTGAAGTGTGTGGCAGGAGTGTGGGGCATACACCATGAGCTGCACAGTGAAAAAAATATGAGATCACTAGGGGAATCTTAAAGAGATCATTTAAATTGAAAGCCTCATGGTATCATTATAAAAAGTTTAAGAGAAATTCGCGATCTTAAATGCTGAATTCATAGTTTTAAGATGGTATACCTAGCTTTGGTTACTTATAATTTAGTCAGAGATCAGTCTTTAAACTCTTCTGCTTCTTATTCCTACTTAGTTTTGATTATTTCCTTATAAAAGAGGCTGTTATATCAATTTTAAGATATTATATCTAATGAATTCATTTTTCCCGGTGTAAATATGGTGTGGAGTGCGGAGGATTCCTCGTGGGCTTACCTTCTTGTCGGCTTTCGTTTAACTGACGTCCCCGAACACCACAAAAGCAACAGCCACTGCCATAGCCAACGATGGCAACAACGCATACACACAATCAGTTTCAGAAATCAGATTCGGTTCGAAGTTGAATAGTTTTGCTGCTCGGAATTATGTGTGTGTACGTATGTATGTATGGTTACGAATGCGGAGTATCTTTGTCGCTGCCCCGATCTATTCTATGCTGGAATTATCTGTTTTCTGTGTGTGCCTCAGCTACGTGCACAGCTGTAACTTTGGATTAGGGATTCCTTCAAGGGTTTCGGCCCGACTCTGATCACTTTCAGTGGAGAAGGGGAAAAAAAGGCAAAAGAAAGAAACATGTACCAAACATGTCACTGTCAATTTTTGGAAAAAGGGTTTTTTTCGGATATATGCAAATGGGATATATGGGATATATGCTTTTATTTGATTCTGTACGATTGACATTCTTAAGAGATCACTAAGATAAGATCATTCTTGATTGGAACTTGTTGAATATCAACCGAATCTAAATAACTTGTTGTAACTTTTGGTTATTAAACACTTTTGAGGTTATTTTTAATTTTTTAAGAAGTGCCTAATCCCTTTAAATAAAATCCTGCTTACAATAAGGTTTTAGGGATTGTACAATACCTTTATATAGGGTTTTATGCAACTCACAGGCTGACTTTTGTCTCTTATATTACTTTTCTTTTCAGATTATGTGACTTTAAACCGTATTGTAATGCCCATTTCATTCATCTACTTTTACTATTCACCTTCCTTGACTTCTATTCAGATTCTGTAAAAGGTTTCAGCCATAATTCTTGGGAAAGTGTCATATTCGAACTACAATGGCAGGGCATTTAGGGTCAGTCATTGATGTGTTATCCTATTATTGCCTATCCCAAGCACTTTTCACCATCACTGCGCTCACACGCACACAGCCTGCTAATTTCCAAAGTGGCAAAAACTCCGCTCGACAGAGAATTGAGGAAAAAACCCGAAACGAATCCCAATCAAAAGACCTTTGCTGCAAGAAACAGATGCTCCCTTCTAACACGCACACAGCCATACAATATATATATACATATATTTGACCGATCATATCCAGTAACAATGCAAGTGAAATCCCAGAATCTCTTCCTCTTTGTGCCCGGTTCTGCAGGGGCTGCGCTCGCTCGCCTGCTCCGTCTTTGGAAAACGAGGCCCAATCCAGTTTTGTGTTGTTTTTCTGCTATACTCTGCTCTGCTCCCTGCTCCCTGCTGCTGCAGATCTCCAGTTGATTTCGTTTTGGCTTTTCGGTTCCTGGAGTTTTTCAGAATTTCGTGCTGTGCCCCGGCCGCTTTTGTTGTTGTTGTTGTTGTTGCTGCCGCTCTTCTCCTCGCTGCTCTTGTGTTTTTATTTTTTCTTCACACCTTCGAGAAGGCAGCCCAAACTGAAATTTCAACGTTGACTGGAAATCCAATTCAATTCCCAATGGCGGTCGCACTGCAGGAGGAGAGTGTGGGAGCGGCAAAGGAGGGCCCTCATCCCATCCTCCACCTCCTCCTGTTCTTCCCACAGCCGGTTTTTGGTGTTGGTGTCGCGCTTGGTTTTCTCACTTGGCCCGATCCCAAGCTGAAGCTGTAGCTGAAGCCCAAGCCCTGTGCCCTGGCTCATTGTATTTCGTAGGCCGCGTTCTGGGGACCTCAACGACGACTGACAGCTCCAAAGCCCTGCGTTCTTTATTATTTTGCCTTTTCAATCTCCTTTTTTATGTGCCAGGCACGGTGTACTGAATATTTGGGGATAAGTATAAGATCAGGAGATGAAATACGTTAGGGATATTAGTTTATAATAAAGGAAATTTAAAAATTAAATCAATACAATCTGGATTTTTGGGTAACAAGACAAAAAACCACCTATTGTAATTAATATGGCTATTATATCTTTTTGTAGTAGTCGAAATATTACACTATACCAAGTTTCATATCAATCTAACCTGCGTAACCTCATTATATTTCTTAAGATTAATTGCACCTGAAATTCCCAAGTACAAATACCAATCTTAAAGTATCTAAAAGTCGGCTATCTTATCGATACTACCTCCTTGTTTTTATTTTTGTTTTGTGTGTAAGATCTCTTCTTCAGGATCGGTTTATTTCAGCATTTTTCTCTCTTTTTCGTTAAGATCCCTTGACAGTCGGCTGAATGTGCGCATTTTTCCTTCTTTCTCGCCCCGCTTATATATTTCTTTTTTTCCGTTCTGCTGCTTGGAACGGAATACAATTTGACATGCTTGGGATTTCCATGAGAGCACAAAAAATCGGAAATTATTGCCGCTGGAGATTAATTTTGAATGCGGTGTGCTTGAGCCTGCTTCTCCTGCGGCTTTCTGCTTTTATCTGATACCCCAAGAGATACTCAGATACTCGAATATACGAGCAGCTTAAGTCAGGGGATTACATGTTGCCGTTTTGGTTCAAGGTGAGAGATCGGGCTTTGGGCTTGAGTGTGCCGCCATCGTGACACTATCTGGAATACGTATGTACGTGTACTTGGCTAGTCCGGCGAGGCCTCATAGTTTGACAAACAATAATAACGAACAAAACTGTGGTATCAGCAGCAGGGGTGAGTTTGTTTATCATCATCTGCCTGATAACCACCGAACATTTCGGAAGCCTGTGTCTGTGTGTGCCTGCTGCGGGTAAAATTGTGCAAGTCCGTCATTCGGTCTCAGGTGTGATATCATCACCCCGTTGAGTACATCGTACAAGCTTTTCTGGGAAATCAGTCGCAGCCGCAGGATAAGATTGTGGGGAAATAATAATGGCAAATAGAGGAAAAATTACTAAAATATGATGGTTGTAGGGGTGATCTATTATATAAAGTTTGGGAATATAAGGATTCAAGTGGTACTTACCCTTGCATGGTATTATAATTTTAGTCAGAAGCCTGAAACTAAATGAAGTAGTCATTTCCGACCCTATAAATAATATATATTCTTGATCAGAATCCAAAGGCGAGTTGATCTAGCTTTGTTTGAAGGAAAACAAAATTTTTCGAATTTTTTTAAAATTTGATAAGGGGTTACATCATTAAAATTGTCAAAAATTCATAAAAATTTTAATTGTTTAAAATCTTATATATAGTATGCAGATTTAATAATTTATTAAAAACTAACAAAGAAAAGCTTTCCGAATTGAAATTAAAGCATTTTTGGCTTAATTACGATCGATTTACCATTTAAACCTGCTAAGGTATACAAACTTGGGCTTCCCTAAGTTAGTTTCCTTTCATGTTTTAGCTATATGTTAACTTAACAATTTAAAAGTTTAAATCAATTAAAAGAACAGAGTTTACTTTCATTTCTTGGTCTTAGTTTCCATAACAGGAATGTTCTTTGATAATGAAGTATGATTTATTCTTCCCACTTATAAAGATTACGAATAATCTACGCAAATATTGATTGAGCTCATTAGAATTCATCTGCGTCATCGAATTCTTAAACTAAAAGGTATTTTGCTAGAAAAATGGCCTTTAAGATTTGTAAGAACCACTTAATTAAGTTAGAAAATTAAGGCTATCCAAAAGAACTTACAAAACTTTCGAATAATATCAGAAAGAAAACCCTATATGCATTTTCTAGATCACAAATATCAAGGTTAGGAATAATTCATTCACCTGACTGGCCACCACACCCCAAATAGAATAGATATGGGTCTAGGATATGATATTTGGCATATGATATCACACGCTACGTTCTTATCACAAAACCGAGAGCGGCAACAACAATGGGAGCAACAACAACAATAAGCATAAGCATTTGCGTTGCGCTTTATTTATTCTTTATTTATGTGCCTTAGACCAATCAAGCAAAACGGTTTATCATTGAAGCGATAAAAAAGACGTTAATTTATTATACACATACACACTGGCAAGTGTACAAACATCTACATTGTAGAAACCGGCTGGAGCAAGAGAAAAATAACAATAATAACAATAATAATAATAATACCAATAAATGTTTGCTAATTGCGCAAAATTGAACTTGAAAATGTGAAATGAGTGAATACACACAAGAAGAAGGAGCAACACTGCTGGATTGAGTTCTTTGTCCAGTCAGTCTTTCTCGGTCTGCCCCAATAAACCGTTATTAGTTGGGGAATAAATGCTGGAAAGTACAGTGAAGTACTGTTATTAGTTAGGGAATAAACAGTGGAAACTACAGTGGAGCAAGAAAAAAAAGCTTACATGCTAATCGATAGGCGCACAATTTAATATATTTAAGTCTTTCAAGCTGATCCTTATTCTAAAATTCTAAAAATACGACTTAATCATGAAAAATATAAAGTTTTTGATAAATATTTAGCAAGGTAAGCCTTTATGTGATGTGAAACATTAGTTTTGGCTATTATACCTCTCAAAAAATTACTTAAAAATAAAAGAACCTATATTTTTCTTGCTATATTTATTCTAGCAAAAAATGATTATATCTTGATTATATTTAATTAAAATATAGTAGTTTTCCACCAGAACATAATTTCGAGTACTCTCAAGTCCCAAATGCCACTAAAATTCGCTCGAATTATTCAGAAAATTCCACTAATTTGTTGGAACTCTAGGAGTAGGGCCTGTAAATGAACAAAAGTCTGCAATTATAAACTCTGTATACATTTAGTTGTTTAATTAGTGGTGGGCCCGTGGTCTGAGAGGCTGAATAATACGAGTGCGTCTCGCGTATCTAGAGTGGAAAATTAATGGCAAATTTAAATTTATTTTTGCAAAGAAAGAAGAAAAAAACAGCAACAGCAACAGCAGCGGGAGAGCGGAGGCAGAAACAAGAGCAACAAAAACAACGGATTGCCAGACAGCCTGGCAATTTTGTTTCTTATTGGATTTTATTCGAGCGCACACGCGCGCACATTTAAGTATGTGTGTGTGTGTGTGCGAAATTTATGTTGCTATTTGCGTTGCGGCGACTGCGCTGCCCACTGTGCTGCCTCTTATCATGAGTTGTTCTCGCCATCGTTCTTGTTGTTGTTGTTTCTAGTTCTCTGTTGCTGCCGCCACCGCTGCTGCTGCTGGCACGTTACCTAATTAGTTGCCGCAGACAGCGCGACGTTTTTACCTTTTACGTTGTTGTTGTTGTTACTGCGGTCGCTTTGACGTAACACATTACGACAATTGCCAGCAGCGTCGACAGCGACGCCGACTGCACGCGATTTCCGTTCTCTGCCCACGCACATTCGGCCTGCTCTTGCTCCCTCTGCTGTTGCTGCTGCTGCTGCTGCACACATCACCACAGCCACAGCAACAGCAACACAGACTGCAGCAGCTGCGGCAGAAAACTTGAGTGTAAAGATACTCAGTTACAGATACAAGTAACCACTGCCAACAAACACGCGACAAAGCGCAGCTTCAAACGTTTTGTATTCCTCTTACTTTGGCTTTGGCTTTGGCTTCTGAAGCCACACTTGGCTTTTGTCTTGCGGCTAAAAAGCCAGAGTACCCAACAGTATCCACAGTATCCACAGTGGAGCTAAAAAGCTTATAAATATAGGTAAAATCTGTATTTAACATGTTCTTAACTTCAACTTTTATATATATTATTTTATAATTTAAAGTTTTTTATGTGTATAGGTGGTTTAGGTGCCAATTTATTCTTGTTAGGAGTTACATTTTGTACTTTTAGAGGACAATTTTTTTGATTTAAAATCTGCATTAAATTCAAAAATAAACACACTTTGTTCCACGGTGGCCACGGGTTTTGGCAGCATCGCATCGCTTGGATTGCAGCTGCTTGGCGACCCCACCTCACCCCAGACTACCTACCACCCACTCCCCGCAGTCAGCGCTTTTCCCTCCCCATTTTTCCGACCGCCCACTGCTGCCCGAGCTGCTGCTGTGGTTGTTTTTCCTTCTTTTGACTCGATTTTTTCTTCGCCAACGAGACAGCGAGACTTGAGCAAAATGCAACAGTCAGCTTATTCACAAAAATATTGTGTATAGTATATTTTTATTCGTTTGGCAAAGGTAATAAACAACACAAATCGAGGGAAAAGAAAAAAATAAAAAATAAAAATAAAACCAAAGACAAGACAGAAAAGCCATTTGGGCGAACGAAAACGCTTTCGAAGAGACACACAAAAAAACAATGACAGATATGAGGGGGCGACAACAACAACAGCAGAAACAACAATAACAAATCGACTTGAAGCCAATACAAAATTACCAATTTAAATGTTAAAATCCAAAGCGACGGGCCAAGCCACTAAAAATTAAGTCAAATAAAAATGCAGCCACAGCATTTAGTGAAGTAGAATGCTAAAAAAAAACACAAAAAGAAACAGAAAAGGAAGGAAAATCTATACCCGAATGCATATAGATACGATAATTATATAAACAACGAAAACCGATTGCCGATGGCCTCTATTTCTATCTCCCCAGCCTATCTGTATCTCCGTCTCTCCACGCTGCTACTCCCCACATGAAAAATGATCATCAGAAGATACATTCGTACACACGTTGATCATGAATATGTGGGGGATACTATACTATACATATCTGTATATCTGTATATTTGTTTGTAGCATAAACATATGTGTGGCACTGGCACTGGCACTGGGGACCATTGTATATATCAATGGGTGTATTATCATATCATCATCAGCCAGCGGACAGGCGACAGCGTCGACATTTTGTCGTTTTTATAAGAAGACAATACCCGCGACCATGCGTTATCTAATAAATTGTGAGGGAGTTGACAACGGATGGACGATGGACGGACGGACAAACCACAAAAAAACCTAAAAAATTAAACACGAAACAAGGCAAGAAATCTGCATTTTGATCGTAAATATACTGTTGTTGCCTGTTAGCTGTCCGAAAATGAGTCCAGAGTGAAAGCCCGCGTGGGTTTTTCCCTCGAATTATGTACCTTTACAGAACCCGGTGCTGGCTTATCAATATGCGAATTAGCCGATGATGATTATGCATGCAAATCAATTCAAAATGGTGGCACATCGGTGGACAGAGGAAATTAGCAGCTCACTGCTGATTGGTGTGTGAAAATTGATCCGCAGATCGGAAGATAGCCCCCCAGATAATGATTTAATGGCCCGCATCAAGCTTTAGGATGTGTGGTTCGGTTCGGCCTTCATCAAAGTGTGCCCTCTGATCGATAGGTGCGAAATCGTTCGTTTTTGTTTTCTCCGATGATGATCGATAGGCAGGCCCTGCAGGCTTTGATGCCTTGGATTTTTCGGCAAGCTTATGCAGATTTTAAGTCTGAAGTTATTGGGTTCCTTTCAAGACTTTCTGAGGTTGTAAACTGTGAAACAATCTATTGATTAAGCTTGGGATTTGCATAGATTAGGCTAAGGAAACTTGAATTGGCACTATGTACCTTTGATAAGTCAAGGTTTCTATTATTTTTACTTAATAATATTAATTGTGCACATTTTAAATTGACAATTTCCTGTACTCAAACATTTTGATTAGCCAAAGGTAATGCCTTTTCAATAGTCAACCATTCTTCTCTGGAAGAGTCCCAATGTTTACCCCAAACTTTATGAACAAATGTCAACAAGAACAAGACATTTCCCTCTGTAGATACCGCAATCGGAGACAGTGCAAACCTATTGATTAGATAATTGTGGAGAGTCACTAAATGTAGAGCGGGAAACGTGCGACAGTCTCCAGATAAAGATACAGATACAGATAGGAACTCCCCTAGGGAATTGGGGCCAGCTCTTGTCGCTTCGACTGCCACTAATCAGAGCCTCTTTAGTTCGGACACTTGAGGTTTTCCCGGCCAACTTCGCTCGGTTAACTCGCCTTACTATATATAGATAGACATGGAGAAAACTCTTTGAAGAAAATCTAGCTGCTGCTGTTGCTGCTGCTCTTTTTATTTGATTTCATTACGCTTCGGTTTGCCTTTTCCATTTTTCTTTTATTTTTTTTTTTTGTTGTGCTGCCTCCCGTTTGCGTGTTACTAAATTTGGTTGTCTGGGCATTTCTACGCGTCTCTGCGCGGCAATACAATGTGTGTGTGTGTGAGCCAGACCATTTTTAGTAGCCGGTCTATATACGTCCTGTGTGCCATGCCATATTGTATATGCCAAGTCTGCCAAGAGCTGCGGTAATTGCTAAGTATTTTTCTTTAATTCGTTGCTAACCAACCGCTTGCTTGGTGGAAGCGTTGCCCTTTTTTGTGGGTGTCTCTGCGGCCTGGGAAAGTGCTCCTACACTCCTCCTCCTTTGGCTCCAGTTTGACATCCGGGCCAGCGAAAAAAATAGGTGATAGCGAGCGAGAAACAAAACTGCTACGCAGCATCCCAGTTCATTATCTCTGCTTCGCCCTGTCACCGGATTAAGCGAAATAATTCGAAATAAAAGCTGCACACGCTGCACAATTCTGGAGCGAGCGAGAGATGTTGATGATGAAGACATTACGTCTGTTTTCTGTTTTTTGAATTCTGAATTCTGAACTCTGAAAAACGAATGCTTCGGGGGCCTCGTCGTCGTCGTCGTCGTCACCGTGATGATGATGTTTTTGCAACCAACAGCAACAGCAGCAGCAGTACTCGGTTTTGTTTTGTTTGCATTATAAAATCGTTGGCTCTGCGCGTTTTTTTTTTTTGCACAAAACATCCGGTCGTATTTTAATTTAATGAGTATAAATTCTGTGCTTGGCCAGAGACACCACCACTGGCACTTTCTGCACAATTATTGTTTATTTATAAAGCATGCAAAATAAATATATACTTTTGAGGTCTTTTCGAGCGGAACGTATCTAATAATTGCGATTATAAATGAGTGCTTCTTTTATTCCTATTAATCAAAAGGGATTATAACAAGCTTATAAAATTATGCTTATTTAATTGGAAAATTATTTAATAATTTGTACCAATTACTAAATGTAACTTTAGATGGCCTTCAGAACAAATTGTTAAATATCTATTAAAGGTTCTACATAATGACTACAGCTTGAAATCGCTCATTTTTATACCTAAAACATTTTATTTTATACTTTTAGAGACATTTTAAATGATTTTAAATGTCCTCTTAGCCCCCCGTATCTTATATCTTTATAACCAAATTCTTTGGGAATAT